>CM021109.1:231449531-231576733 GCA_007115665.2 Sequoiadendron giganteum | reverse complement strand
TCTCAACAGTCCACTCATCACAAAACTAAAAATACTTTGAATGTCGTGTTTGCTATTTGCTGTATTTGCCAAAATCTTGATCAAACAAACAAAGTCAGTCAAACAACTTTCGAAAAAAAAAAAATTCAGGAACAAAGTCGCATTAGTCAGTTTAATCGCCGCATCTGTATTAGAGAGTCGCATCTGTTAGGGGAATAATCGCATATGTTTGTCATAATTTTCACAATCTCAAAGTTTCGAAGTGCATCTGTCACATCCCGAGTCGCATGTGTCCACGCAAACCGCATCTGTCAAAGTCCGAACCGCAAGTGTCTGTCAGGCAAACTAGTTTTAGAGTCCAGAATAGGAAAAACGCATGTGAATTGGTAAACCGCAACTGTCATAGGAAAGACCGCAACTATAAGAAACACCACAACTGTCAAATCCTAAACCGCAACTGTTAGGTGAACCACATCTGCCTGTTAATAGAGAACAATCAAAACTGCAAACTGAGTCTGAACAGAAACTGTCAAAATTTTGCTCAAAAATCTTGCATCCATTAGGTGGTTATATATGTCTTAGTTACAATCCACGTCTTCGTCATAGTCATCCAAAGTCACATGCATATAGATACTTCTTCAAAAATCTTAGTTACAATCCACGTCTTCGTCATTGTCATCCTAAGTTGCATGCATCTAGATACTCCCTAGGAAATTGCATATCACAACATAGATAAGTTTCCTCATCTTTGGATAAATTCATGTCCCGATTTGTCACACTCATCGAACCTAGTCACCTTAGTCTTATCTAGTGAATCTTTTCAGCTCAACAAGTTTAGTTTGGAAAGTTCACTTTGTCAACTGTCATTTGTCCTACAATCAGGTTCCTTGGTCAAAACAAATCCTTGCATGCATTTACTCCATAGGAGGTAGGTTATACCCATTTTAGAATCATAGTCTACACGAGGTCTTACATATTGTCCGTCTTACCATACGTCATCTCAGTATACGTCTTTCTAGAAATCATTTTAGCAACATCCTTATTGTCAAAAAATCCAAAAACATAGAAATAGGTCATATCAGTTCTTAGGCATAGTCTGCATTACCCCATTTTGAGCAACTTTTTTATGGTCGAAACAAGGTCTCAAAAGAGGCACAAAGAAATGGCAGACCCCAACGAGTTTATCAATCCTTTCAACACTCAACCACCTAGGAAGAACAAACCACACAAACCATTGCTTGATAAATTTGTCATTAGAGACGTCAATGGACGAGTCTTTGTTGAAGACATAGAGTCTGCAGTCCAAGATCCTGAATTTGTATCCTTCATGGATGAGTGCTTGGCAAATGATCCCCAACGCTATCTAGCAAAATTGCTAGTAGAAGGTGCCACACTACCACCAGGATTTGACGTTCACACATTGAAAACGACATCTACCCAACCAATGCAAACAGTGACATCAAGTGGTTCTATGCCCCAAATCACTACAACAATACCAACTGACATACCAACTCAGACATCGTCAATTGTAAACACAACCCCTTTCAACATAACACAAGGTTTACAATTTACGACGGGAGCAACTTCATCCAACCCCTTTGGCACCAACACGATTGGTAAGAGATCCAAGGCGGGTACAAATATTCCTATCCCAAATTAGACCATTCAAGTAGGGAATATTCCTCCACCAAGTCAACCCATTCAAACGAGATATATTCCTCCACCAAGTCAAACCATTCAAACAGGATATATTCCTATCCCACAACAGACTATTCAAACGGGATATATTCCTTCACCAAATCACAACCCGTCGCAAAACATGGCATATCAAAACGTCTACATTGATCCGAACAACGCCAACACCATGTCCTTGACACAAGTCGATGTCCTTCAGAATCAAATGCAAACTCTCCAACAACAAATGGATAATATGTCTATGTCAGGCAAACGAACTATCTCAGCACAAGACTTATGTCCATGTCCATTTGACAAAGCGCTTTACATGACACCTTTTCCCCATGGATACATTATACCGATTTTGCCTAAGTATAATGGGAAAAAGAATCCTCTAGAACATATTAGGGAGTTCTCAACAGCATGCATGGACATATCGTATGACCCCACATATCTGATGAGACTATTTCCACGAACCCTTGTTGGGATAGGACTGGAATGGTTTTCTAAACTACCATATGGTATACACTCTTGGGGAGAATTAGCTGAAAAGTTTGTCAAACATTTCGCCTTCAACATAGACAATGAGATAACAATAGCAACCTTGTGCCACACGACACAAGAAGATGGAAAAACTTTCACCACTTTCTTTCAGAGGTGGAGAAGTCTAGCTAGTAGATGTCCAGTTGAGATACCAGAGAAACAAAAGGTCACGATATTCCTAGAGAACATCAATCCAAAACTGCGGAGTGATTTAAGAGTACATTGTTGTACCTCATTCCTAGACTTGGTACAGAAAGGAATCATCCTTGAGAAAGGCCTTATTGACAAAGGCGAAATAAAGGTACCAGGTAGGAATCCTATTGTCCAAAATCAAAACGCGCCAAATGATAGAAGACAATTCTGGTCCAAAAACAAGAATGTTACAAATGATGGCATTGTCGATGCTAAAAACATACATACACGGCCAGTTATCACACTGAGAGGATACAACCAAAATCAAGACACAATGGATAATCCAGATCAAACGGCTAACTATCTCCAAAATTCACAGCAACAACAACCTCAAAGAAGATTTCCAACACATGAATTTACTCCTCTAGGACAACCGATCGAGGTTATTTACAAAGAATTGATTAAACACAATCTCATCAAACCGTTGGAACCAAGAGAATATGATCCTGGACAATTTAAACCTTCCTGGTGGGATGACAAAGCCCATTGTGAATATCATCAAATAAAAGGACACAGCGTACAAAATTGTCGCCAACTCAAGGGCATTATCCAAGACTTTGTGGAGAACGGAACCATAGAGGTCGATGGACAGAAAAACACCAAGAACAGTGATCATAAGGTCTTCAAGGACCCATTACATGACCACACAAAAGGAAAAGCCTCCGGTTCGGGACCTAAGACCGATCCATCAACCAATTACGCAAACACCAATTTTGACTATGGAAAAGGAAAGATTATAAATAGCCTCCGTGCTGCAGATGAGCATGTCGATACCTTCACCATTAAGAAGCCTCCAGAATGTAGTGTCAACACATGCAGAACCAAGATCACTATTCCAGGTCCTTCTTCTGAGCCATCTACACAAGCTTCCAAGTTCAAGTACAACCTTCTTGATCAATTGAGTAAAACCCTTGCGCAAATATCTATCTTGGAACTATTGACCTTATCACTTGAGCATCGAGCCATTCTCGATAAAGCTTTGCAGAACACAACTGTCCCTACTGATTTAGATGTCAATTGTTTCAAAGAGATGGTGGGATATTTAACCAATTCGCACCATGCTACATTTTCCCAACAAGATTACTCAACAGAAAAATCTAATCATAATGACCCATTACATCTTGAAGTCTTAGTCCATGAAACCAAAGTCAGACAAGTCTTGGTAGATGGAGGAGCAGGTTTGAACCTATGTACCCTAAAATTGGTTAAGGCATTAGGATTCTCAGAAGATTGCGTAGATACCTCTAAGAGTATAGTCATCAAGGCTTACGATGATGAGGAAAGATCATCCAAAGGAGAGGTCACACTCCCTATCAGAATTGGTCCAGCAATCATGAACACCAGCTTCCAAGTCTTGGATCTCACTCTTCCGTACAATTTGTTGTTAGGTAGACCTTGGATACACGCAATGAAAGCTGTAACTTCAACGTATCACCAATGTCTCAAATTTCCACATAATGGCACCGAGATCACTATTGATGGTGATCCAGATCTGTTTCAGTATTATACAAGCCTAAAGGGAATTCCACAACGCCAAGTACCAGTTAATCAAGAAGTTTCATCATCCAATTCATCCCAATACATTGACTCATCACATCTCACTAAGTCCAAATCATTCACACCTCCATCAACTACTCCTAAACTTGAAATCCAAGACAAGGGCTTTGGCAAGTATCGTATAAAGGCATCATATTGTGTCAATCAACTGATTCCACCTAAGGCATATGGCCGACCTATGGTAGATAGAATATAGTCAATAGTCATATTCAATGTTCCCCCTACAACGACATTGATCAAATGGGGAGAGCTAAGCGAGGAAATTGTGGACCAAGGTGATTCTTGGTTGTATCAAGAAGAACATGAATACCCCTCCCCGTCTATTCAAATAGCTAAGAACCAATATGGAAAAGGCTTTAAGATAATGCAAAAGGAAGGCTATGACGGGCACAGTGGGTTAGGGCTACATCAAAATGGAAGGACGGAACCGATTACTGTCCACCCACGACCGAAATACTTAGGGCTAGGGTGTCAACCACTTAGAATTGGGTTTCCTAGTACTTCGTCACTGTTTCAAGAGGAAGTGATGCTTACGCAGACACCGAGACATCTCATGATCCACCTCCCCCATTTTACGACAACCCTCCAATCTTTGATGAATCCCCTTACTCAAGCGATGGTGAATGGGATTCCCTTTCATCTACCAGCACCATGAACATAGACGCACTATTTGGAGAATTGGACCTAAACGTGAAACCTATACCCAAACCATCTAGTCCTTGTCCTAGGAAACATTTGTCCAAAGAAGAATGGCATAAGATCTATTATTGGGAAAAACTCGATTGTGCATCTTGGGCACCTGAACCACCACCTTCTAACGACCTATCCCAGGCAATGGTCCCACATCAACGTTTACCTACCCGTGAGGAAAAGACCCAGCAAGAGTTAGTCCAGAACTTCTGCGACCATGTCAACCATTCACTATTCACCCTGTCAGCGGCTACCTTTAAAAACTCCGATAAAGACATGCCCCTCATATATCTCGAACTTATAGATTGGGATCAACAAGGTACACCTATCTTAGACACATTCGAGAACGACGAAGCAATTGCTGAGTTCATGGGACTTCGAGAAGGCATACCAAGAGGGGATCATAAAGCTGGTTTTACCATAGACTTGGACGATAAAACATATTTTGGGGAGTCTATTTACACCTCTAGTTGCAAAAATGAGGATAAAAAGAAAAAAGACAATGAAAAGAACAATGATGAGTCCCTAGGTGAAAACCGAAAGGCACCTTTGGATGAGGAAAAAGTCAAAATAAAGGACGTATCCAAGGGAAAAAACCTCCCTGAGGCACCCAAGGATAGAGGTTTAAATATTCTCCCCGTTGAACAGGAAAAGTCATCGGTGCTAGTAGAAGAATCAGTTGCAGTCAACATAGGTACAGAAGAGAATCCAAAGATGGTATATTTTGCAGCTTCTTTAATAGAGACATAAAAACCTAAGTTTAAGGACTTCTTCCAAAAGAGACAGATAAAATTTGCATGGTCGTATGCTGACATGCTTGGGCTGGATCCAGATCTAATATTGCACCATTTACCATTGCAGCCAGGCATCAAACCAATCAAACAAAAGTTAAGAAAAATGCACCCGCAGATTGCTCTATTGGTCAAGACAGAACTAAAGAAACTCTTGGATGTAGGATTCATAAGGACAATAGACTATGTAGATTGGATATCGATTCTTGTACCCATGACTAAACCAACTGGGGGCATTCGAATTTGCATAGACTTTAGAGACATCAACAAGGCGTGTCCTAAGGATGACTTCCCTTTGCCGAATATAGATATGATAGTGGATCTTACAGCGGGGTATGAGATGCTATCCCTCATGGATGGTTTTTTGGGATAAAACCAGATTAAAATAGCAACTGAAGACCAACATAAGATAGCTTTCATGTGTCCATGGGGCACATACTGTTGGAACATTATGCCTTTTGGGCTTAAGAACGCAGGAGCTACTTATCAATGCGCAATGATTACAATTTTCCATGACTTTGTACACATTCTCATGGAAGATTATGTCGATGACATTATAGCAAAATCAGAAACAAGAGAAGCTCACTTAAAGGTTTTAAATAAGATATTCCAATGGCTAGAGAACTACAATGTTAGGCTGAATCCGAAGAAGTGTGTCTTTGGAGTCAAATCGGGGAAACTGTTAGGGTATATCATCTCTCAAAGAGGCATTGAAGTAGATCCAGAGAAGGTAAGAGCTATCATAGAAATGCCTCCTCCAGTCAGCATAGGACAACTCAGAACTCTACAAGGCAGACTATAGTCAATTAGGTGATTCATAGTACAGCTGGCAGATAAGATTCATCCATTTCAACATCTACTCAAGAAGGGAGTACCATTTGTGTGGATGCTTAAATGCCAGGAAGCATTCCAACAAATCAAGGACTATTTGCTAACTCCACCAGTCTTAATGCCACCTACAGAAGGAAAGCCTTTGATCTTATATATTTCAGCAACTCAGTTGGCATTAGGGGCTCTTCTCGCACAAAAAGATGATCAAGGTCATGAGAGAGCGGTCTATTACATCAATCATACCTTAGTGGGCTATGAATTGAATTATAGCAACATAGAATGTGCCTATCTTGCGGTAGTTTTTGCTACCCAAAAACTTCGGCACTACATGCTCAATCGACAAACAATGTTAATTGCAAAAATTGATCCACTCAAATACCTTCTAAGTAAGGTAGCTTTAACAGGCCGATTGGCTAAATGGGTCATGATACTTAGTGAGTATGACATTGAGTATGTCAAGAGGAAGGCTATAAAAGGACAGGTGATTGCAGATTAGTTAGCTGATGCACCTATAAAAGCAGATCATCCCTTAGTGGCAGATTTTCCAAATGAATTTCTATTCAACATTGACATTAAAACCGACTGGAAACTATACTTTGATGGGTCACATACAAATCGTGGTTCAGGAGCTGGTGTCTTATTTGTCACACCTCAAGGTGATACCATTCCCAAATCATTCAGGATTGCTTTCCCTTGTACAAACAATATAGCAGAATACGAAGCCTTAGTGACAGGCTTGAAAATGGTAGCACAATGGAACATTAAGAGCCTACATGTCTTTGGTGACTCTCAACTGGTAATCCGACAGGTAAATGATGAGTACGAAACTAAGGATGAGAAGCTTGCCCCTTACAAGAGAATGGCTGATAGTTTCAAACAATATTTCAAGGACATAACTTTTCAACAAATACCATGCATTCAGAATAGAGCTGCAGATGCTATGGCAACCGTGGGTTCCTTGTTGGATATTTCGAGTAACGTGCCTAAGTTCAAGTTTCTGGTTGAACAGCTGTTGGTCCCTGCTTACGATATCCCCGATACTATGATGGTGTGTACCATTGTTGGTCCTACATCTCCTTGGTATAAAGAAATATTCGACTATCTAACAAATCAAACCTTACCTCAAGACTTGTCCAATAACCAACGTCGAACCTTCATCCGTAAGTCCGCCAAGTACACCATCATCGGAGAAACCCTATATAGACGCACCTTAGACAACGCCCTAATGAGATGTCTCGACGCTGAAGAAGCACAAACAACTTTGCGAGCAGTGCATGAGGGTATATGTGGATCCCATTCGAGTGGTCCAACCTTAGCCCATAAGATTATGAGACTAGGTTACTATTGGCCTACTATGGAGAAAGACTCATACGTCTTTGTGAAGACGTGTAGACAATGTCAAATACATGGAGACTTGATAAGAGCGCCAGCACAGGAGCTTCGACCGATTACTTCACCATGGCCTTTCGCCCAATGGGGACTCGACCTCATAGGTAAGATACACCCACCATCATCCAACGGCCACAAATTCATCATTACCGCTACCGAATACTTCACCAAGTGGATTGAAGCCATTCCCATGACCTACATCACTGGCACCCAAATATCTAAGTTTATTCTGAACTATATCATTTGTCGGTATGGTGTACCACAATCCATAATCACAAATAATGGCCGCCCATTCAAGAACCAAGAAGTACGCCATTTATGTGAAGAATTCCACATCAAGCATCATTTTTCCACCCCGTATTACCCACAAAGTAATGGCCAAGTTGAGGCATCTAATAAAACCATTGTTAGAATCCTTAAAAAGACTATCAATGACGTTGGTCGTGACTGGCACCTATAACTTAATCCTGCCTTATGGGCTTACCGCACAAGCATCTGCACTCCCACCGGCACCACTCCATTTTCCCTCGTATTTAGGTCCGAAGCTATCTTACCTATAGAGGTCGAAATACCTTCTCTAAGGGTATCTTTGAAGGGTCATGTCGACGATGAAGAATACCGTGTCTCTAGGCTACAAGAGCTTGAATTACTGGATGAACAAAGACAGAAAGCATTAGATCATTTGCAAGCATATCAGAATCGTCTTCGTCGGAGCTACAATAGGAAGGTTCTCAATAGATATTTTGACATTGGTGACCTGGTATTAATGGAGAATCCGAAGAACCAAGCTGAACGAGAGAAACCAGGAAAGTTTGAGCCTAACTGGTTAGGGTCGTACATTGTCACAGAAGCCTTTGGGTCAAGAGCGTACCAACTATCTACTCCTGAAGGAGATCCGCTTTTGTCATGGTATCATAGAGTCTTCCATTTTTCATCACTTATTTGTATTTTTCCCATGTGCTATTTCTCTTCTTTTTTTCATTTATAAGATATTGCATTTGTACATGGTTACCTAAAATGGCCTCATAGCCGAGACCCATCTTTGCATCTTTGCATAATTTGCATAATAACTGTTTGTCCTTAAATTGAACTTAAAGAGGGTTGTTGGTATAATAGGTATTTAACCTAATTAATTAATTAGTGGATCCTATTTACATGTTAAGTCCACTTAGATCCTAGACATTTTTCTATAAGTCTTAATTGTCTAAATAAGATCTTATCCTATCTTATCTTTTTAACATTTAATTCTTGAATCCTAGATCATTTAATAATGGCATAAATCATTTAATATTTTGCATTAGGTAGTTCATCACACCTTGTTTATATAAACAAACTATATACATCATTATCATTTTAGGTAGTTCATTGTACACTTTTGTAATATACCTCATTATCATATTTGATAGATCTTAATATCAAACAAACTCATTTCTTGCATACTCTCTTGTGGAAAATTTTCATTATTTTTGCAAGTGGTCTTGGGTATTGAACTAATCTTCAAATCCTACACCCCCTACATGGCGTGTAATGGTTTGTTATTGTATTCTCTCTTGGTGTTTCTTGTTGTTTTTGGTTGTCATTCGATCTTATTCTTGCTTCGTTGTTTGAGTTTGGCCCCTATGTTTCATAGCTCCAATCAAAAGCATCTACCATAATCAAAAACTATATCAAATTTGTGGCATAAATAAAACACATGAAATCAACTCCCTTGATATCCTCTAAATAGATGTATTTAAAATATCTGATAGTTTAAAAGCAAAAATACCTCTTCAAACAAGTTAATGTTGCTGCTGGGATAGCAGGAGAAAGGACCCTCGAGTGTACATTTCTTGCCTGCTGATATAACATTCGATTAGATTATCGTTCTTTTATTGCTCCTGTGAGTGTTTATTCTTCATATGAAATCTGAATTCTAATTTTTTAAAGGTAATTCCAAACAATTTTCAACCAAAAAAAAATAGTCTACTCACTTGGACGACCAGCCTCTACAACAAATTAGTTTATTATTGCCAGATATTCAAGGGTTTGAGTAATAAGTTCAATGCCTGTGCATGTCCATACGTAAAGAATCTCGTTGTATGGTACATCAAAGTTCAAACCATGGGCTCCAAATACCATAAAAAGCCAATAATTTGTCAATGGATTCGACTGTTGTACTTCGAAATAGGTGAATTTATGAAAGAATAACACTTGCCGTTATTTTCTACTGCTGCAATGGTAGGTAGAAATTGTGGCAAACAACCTTAATTAGTCCATTACCAATCTCAATAAAACCAGTCAAAAGCACAGTAGAATCCATTGCCTTGGTAGGTAGAAATTGTGACAACTTTTAGCTAAAAGACCTGATCCGTACATAGTGTCTCATAATTATTTGATTATTATAAGTTCTTGGACTTTAAAAAATAAAAAAATATATTTATTTAGGAGATTTTCTGCAAGGGTGTAAATGACTCTACAGATGATGAATCTTGATTCAACATTGACATATTTTCACTTTTGATATGTATCAAAGCTCTTTTCATCCGACATAAGGACAAAACATTCATTAATAAATAAGTAGCTATCAGATGAGACTCCGAAAATCAGCTTCGTACACCACAGTGCCCTGTGGGTGGCCAGTTCAGCGTGGCTAGTCTCTTAAGTACAGCATAATTCCTCCATTGAGAGTGCAGGATGTAATATTTGAAGCTACTTGTCCAGTGCAGAGTAAGTCTAGAGATTAAGTTTTACAGGAGAATCATCTTTTAGACCTGGAAAACACTAGGATAATTACTAGTACTGGTAGCTGTCATATTTTTTTTGCATGTAAAATAATATAACTTACAACCATAAGACACACATGCCATGCTCGACCTTATTCCACATACAGTACCACAAAAGCACTGAGGTGATCACTCAACGATCATAGGGTGATAACTCAACGATCATAAGTCAAAAGAAGATCTATATACAAGTTGTATTCCTGCAATTTAAGACAACGCCTGTTGATAAATCCCGAGTGCCTGTAATCTTTCATCGGCTCTCTGTTCTTCTCAGTTGTGATTTATCTGCCTCATGAATTGGCTTCCAAAGGATGTCCTCCAAACGAGCACAGAAAGCTTTGTAGAACTAAATAATAAGATGCACATAAAGAAAGACAAATATTAATAGCGTAGGATACAATAAGGAAAATATAATAACATTTAAGGGTGGAAAAGAAAGCAAGTTAGACATCAAGCTGAGCATACCTTGTGATATTCCAGAGTATCGCCTACAGCCTTTCGTACTTCAATCATGAAAATGGAAGGAGCAACCTCAAAGACCTGTTAAACAATGTACATAAATATCCACCAAAATGTGACCCAATGAATGCATGCAAGAATAAAAGCCCAAAGAGAATGTAAAATTACCTCTAATGCAACCACAAGTTGTCCAGTCTTGTTTGTAGTAAGTCGCTCAAGTCTCATCTACAAAGCATAAATCAAAAACAGTAAACTGGAACTTTAAAAATCATTCAGCTTTCTAAATCAATACCTCATACAGGGTATAAATACAGATTAATGTTACTCAATCCATGAATTTTGTCATGAAGTCTTATTTGAAGAGGAACCACAGCTTTTTTGTCCATGAATCAACATAATTTTGAAGTTGTATTAATATGGATGTGGTCATCAGTATGGGTACACTATCCAGTATGGATTAGGCACAAAAATATTAGTGCAAAGGAACTGCCATTTAAAGACAAAACTCTTTGTCATTCAACAAAAACATGGTTCTTTAAAAAATCGTTCCATTCATAAACACTGTTTAATTTCCTTACTGCTTGCTTAGGATTACAATCATCCACTCACATAATACTTGTAAAATGTTGATAGTGTAAGTTTTTTTCTCTTACAAATTCATGCAGCACTCAAAGAGTCAAAGATGACCCAATATTCTAATTTCTACCATAATGCGAAAAGACGAGACAATCAATTTAAATTGATATAACTATCATTTAACCATACGATTTCCTTTCATGATCCATCTTGTAACTAAGCAATTTTCATTCCCTACTATCCATATAATTTCCCTATACTGTGGTTTCATAAAAATTGTTACCTTGTAGTTGCGTGTCTGAACCCTGAAATCCATTAATCTTGCAGCAGCATCCATCGTGGATATTATAATTTTTGCTGGTTTTCTAGAGATGAATCGTGTTTGGCGCTTAACATAGTCCTACAAAAACAAATAATGCTTATTCCATGATAGAGAAATTTCATAGATTAAAATTTTATAGCCAATTTAATGAGTAAATTTGTCAGCTTCAACCTGTTCAGAGTTGAAATAAATTGTGTACCAAGTTTCAATTGGACATTACTCCATAAAATTTTAATATACAACAATTCTTGGAGAAAAACACTAATTCCTGAGGAAAAGTGGGGAGATGGCAATCTACGTCATTCTAGAACTTATTATTATCGAATTCTTGGACAGCCTAAATCAAGCCATTGTAGATTTCAACAATTACAACGAGTACAAAGCAATTTCTTTCCAAAAGCTGAATTCAGAGCAACTCATAGAATTACTAAATTTGAATATGAAATCCATATGTCAAAAGAAAACAATGACTTATTTTACCCAGTCTTCCAGATTATTATAATCTTGGTACCTCAATAAAGTAAAGCTTCAAACAGAAAGCTCTTTTTATAATGACTGGAATTTTGTGAAAGGAGCCAATGCCCTGATTAGTGCAGATAACAAAGCTGTATTATGTGTGATGAAAACAAATGTACTGTCTTGCTAAAGGAGGATGATCTGAAGAATTAAATATCAGACAAATGCCTTAGCAACCTATGGCACGAACATTCAAATGCAATGGTACAGACCAATTATTAGATCTACTCGATACGATGTATCCTATAATATATCTTGTTTAAAAATTTAAAATAAGATTAGATCCAAGATTTTCATTATGCACATTCAAGGGATTTTTGTAAAAGAGGTGTGTACCTGGTTCAGGCTCACCTTACCCCACTTCTAAGGTATAGCGGCACCTAGGGTCTCTGCAGATGTCCCGACAGCCCCTCTTCATTAGGGTCTAGGGTTCTTCCTGAGGTACGGGAGGATCTAATCATTTCATAGACAAAAGCAATATTGAGGAGGATATTGCAGCTCTCTCAGATTAAACCCTGATCTATAAATTTATAGGATGCTGGCTGTCAGTGGCAAATATCTAGCACTGAATCAAGGGAAAAATGGAAGGCAAAGGAAAAGATTAAGAATCAATTTCTTTGTCAAGATTTCTTCCTAGCTATTATCTTCTCCAATTCTTTTCAGATTTCAATATCACACCAAGGGTGTATTTGAAGTATTTTGAACCAGCACAGCAAACCTTCTAGCACAGCAATAGAATTTTGCTAAATATTGAAAGGGATAGAACCATTTTTCCCCTCCCAATTCTTTCAGATCTGTTCGGTCAACTGAGTCAGTATCTTGATTTCTTTCCACCAGACAGAAATGTAAAAATACCACAATGTTCCAAGATGAGTCTAAGATGAATGACCCCATCACAACATTGTAACAATTGGGCAACTGTCGACAGACTGTTCCAAAATTAACTCCACTTGAGTAGTCATAATCGTAATGTTTGTTGCTTCTACAGGTGGTTCTATAATTAAATAGATATCATTTCAAGAGGAAGAAGTTTCACTCTACCTGTCAGTCTCAGTCTACCTAATTTTCCATTTTTTCCTCTTCTCTGGTGTACAACGAGAGAGTTTATCCACTTATTCAATTGGAATTACTGGGATTTGAACCTAAAACTTCCAACTTGATAGTGCATTACTCAAATCAATAACTACAATTGCAAGAGGTACAGCTCCAATACTAATCAGTTATAGAGATCATGTTAATACTTGATTGATTATAAACAATTGATCCTTTTGATGAGTCCAAGAAATGTCTATTTCTCGGCATCATATTAAGCATAAAAGGATGCTTTGTTTATGTCAAATAGAATTATGTGACTACTTATTGTAATTATGACCCAATTTATGGATGTTGTGTAAATTTGAAAAATATTTTATATTTTGTAGGAATAAACTAAAATAACAAAGCTGCTACTGAAACTGTTGCTGTTGCTATGGAGGTCACTACTGCTAATAAATTATGGGAGTTCAATATGGAGAGTTAATAAGATGATTTAAGTAGCCAAGGTGGAGGAGGAACCAATTTTGCACATCACTGAATGTTGTAGCATCATTCCACAATTGTTGCACGTAATCTGCAACTTGATACAGGACCAGATAGACACCACAGGTTACAATTACCACCTAAATAATGTCATTAATGGACGGAAAACAATGTCATTATTATTTCCACCTTGATGATTTTTAATTATTCTATTTTTCAAATAAAAAGGTTCCTTGTAGGTAGAGATTCCTTTGCTTTGGTTGTATGGTTATTACAAACATACCAAATCTTATTTACATTTTAGAAATATTTAGTTGGTTGATTATTACAACCACATCATTCAGATTAACAAATTTCTTGGGTTAGTGATGTTAGTTTTAGGATCAGAAATACAATAAACAGAAATTGCAGCACATAAGACAATGAACACCACAAGATACCCTAGGAAAACCCTCCTACTCGAGGGAGAAAAACCCAGCAAATATATCACTTATATATTCAGGAATAAGAGCAGAAATCTGCTTACAACTCAGGCCCACACAAGGCCGAATTTTATACAATGAACAATAGCACCTCTCCTAGATGCAAAGATACAGAATGAATATGTTTCCCCTTGAAATCAATCTGCAGTCACAATATGATGATCTGCCGATCAAGATAATGATCTGCTGCACAAGTGCGAACTTCACAATGTGAGGATCTGCTGCTCAAGATGATGATCTGCTGCTCAAGTGCGAACTTCTTCTAGGAGTGCGAATTGCTTGAATGAACTTGATGATAAAATGAGCAATCTCCACCTTGTATAAATACAAAATAATGTGACTCTTCAAGTAGGCTGGCCTCATAGTAATAATAAAAAAAAATATATTATTTCTTTAATGAAGTTGGCTCAATTTAATTATTCACAATAATTAAATATTATATTAGCTGCCAAGTGAAGAGCCTCTTCACTTTAATAAATAAATGAATAGCCATTAGGCTATATGAATTTATTGTCCAACGATCAAGGCAAAAGTATGTAGCCCGAAGCTACAACATCAGCAAGTGACAACTACAAAAGATTTTGTTGAGATCTTTATGATAAGATTGTAAATTCCTTTAAAATAGTTGTTTTATCACAATTACAAGGGATCTTAATTTGGGTAATTTGTTAGGAATGCTCTATATATTCTCCTTCATTTCACTTGGAGAGGAGGATGGAGAGAGTATCTCTCTCTATATGCTAGGTAATTTTGGAATAATAACAATTCTCATATTTGTTGTCTTAGCCAAGTTTTATTTATGGATCGAGGAGGGCATAAAGATCTCCTTCCAATGAACCAAATACTCGCCCGTTGTTTGCATGAAAGGAGAGATCCATAGCCCATTAAAATAGAAGAAGAGGATATGTTTATTTCAGTTTTTCCTTGCTTGATAGGTTTGCTAGATCCACATCTCTTTTAGGGAAAGGTGTATACAACATATGCATTATTTTAAGATTGAAAAATCTTTGGGTTGACAATTTATGAAGGATCACAAGATCAACACTCAATTACTTCCAATCAGGTTGATTCCCTTGTGCTAAAGAAAATGTTCTTCAATATTGATGGCTTATCATGTGCCATTCCTTTGCCTTCCATCTTCAAAGTTATTACCTCTCATCAACATCAATGATTATTCACCAACAGTCCATCTATTGATTTATTAAAGTATTATTGTAATATTTAATGGTCATCTTAGCTTTTAGTTAATCGGTAGTTTACTTTTAGTTAACTTAGTTTGCTTCAGTTAGCTTTTAGTATCTTTCTGTTATTTGCTTTAGTTTTCTTTAGTTAATGATTGTTTCTTTTTAGAAACATCGTCTTGTAATTCTTTATATAAAGAGATTTTCCTCTCCTTTGTAAATAAGGAATATCGAATATCAATTATCATTTCATGGTATCAGAGCATAGGCTCATTTTTGAGGAATTTTTTGACCAATAAAAATTCATAGCTGATTACTTAAAAACTTTTTTGGAAATTTTCAGAAGTGTTTTCTCCAAAAAAAGTTTAAGATATAAATCGAGGATTTTTTGTGTGAAGAGTTTTTGTGAACCAGTTTTTTGGAAACTAAAGGGTTTGTTGCATAAGGTTTTGTGAAGGTTTTCAAGCAGATTTTAGGGTTTCTTTTGCAAGAGATTGCTAATTTTTGAAGTGGTTTTCTGCAATTTTTTCTAGGTTGAGTTCGTGATCTGATCTGGGCAATCTTGAAGAGGTTTTTGAAGATTTTTTTTGAAATTTTTTTGCTTTTTCAAAAGTTCTTTAAATAATTTTTTCTGAAAAATCTTGCTTTTTCAAAGTTTTTTGAAGATTTTTCTAAAACTATTGCTTTTTCAGTCCAAAGTTTTTGAGGATTTTTATTGAAAAAATCTTGCTTTTTCAAAAGTTTTTGAAGAATTTTCTGAAAAATCTTGCTTTTTCAAAAGTTTTTTGAAGATATTTTCTAAAAAATATTGCTTTTTCAGAGTTTTTTCTGAAAAATATTGCTTTTTCAGAACTTTTTTTAAGGTTTTTTCTATAAAAAAAGTTGTGTTTTTGAGCATTTTAGACGATTTTTTTATTTTTAAAAATCGTGGGAGTTGTGCCAGCTGATTGTCCAGGGTTTAGTGCCAACTGATCACATAATTTATCTCATTTTTTGTGCTTTTGGAAAACGAGAGGGATGGCATCTATGCAATCCAATCAAGCGTCTACCTCTTATGCATTGATGGCCAAATGACCAACAGATCGTATCAAATCATCTGCATGGTACATCGATTCTGGAGCCTCTCAGCATTTTACAAACAAGAGAGATTGGTTCATGAAGTATATGGCTTGCTCTGATTCCATCATCTTTGGTGGTGGCAAAGAGTATACAGTTGTCGGCAAGGGCAACGTCCAAATCACATCTGGTGGGAGAAATTTATTTTTTCTCAATGTATACTATGTGCCAAGCATGGAGCTCAATCTACTCTCCATGAGTCAAATTATGCGACACAATCTGAAGTTGGACATCATTTTCAATTCACACAAGTGTCAAATTGTTGATAAGGAGTCCAATATGGCAGTTGGGCTCAAGGATCATGGTTTGTATCGGTTGCTTGATACTTGAGAACCTTTGGAGCATGCGCTGGTTGCGAGGAGTTCATTTATCAACACTCTTTGGCATCAGCAGTATGGGCATCTCAGCATTGCCTACCTCTCTCAACTGGCTTGGGAGAATTTGGTAGAAGGCTTACCTAAGATTCAGCAACAGACACATGGTGTTTGCGAAGCTTGTCAAGCAAGGAAGCAGTATCGTACTCCATTTTCAAATGGACAGTCTTGGAGAGCATCCAAGGTTCTACAGCTGGTTCATGCAAACGGTTGTGGACCAATGAATACTGCATTAGCCACCGGTGACAGGTATTTCCTCTTGTTTGTTGATGATTTTAGTAGGAAAATGTGGGTGTATTTTTTCAAGGCAAAGTCACAAGTGTTTAATGAATTTCAAAAGTTTAAGGCATTAGTTGAAAAAGAGTCTGGGTGTCAAATCATAACTCTTAGGTCAGATAATGGGGGTGAGTTTTGTTCCAACCAGTTCACCGACTTATGTGCTAAACACGGTATTAAGCATCAACTTACCACACCCTGTACCCCTTAGCAGAATGGTGTTGTTGAACGGAGAAATCATACCATCACAGAAATGGCTCGTTGTATGTTGGAGAATAGGAATATTCCCAAGAAGTTTTGGGCTGAGGCAATGTATACTGCAGTATACCTTCTTAACCGGTCTCCCACACAAGCCATCAAGAAGATGACCCTAGAGGAAGCATGGTCTGGGAGGAAACCAAGAATCACTCATCTTAGAGTGTTTGGTTCGACTATGTATACGGATTCTAGGTGCCAAGAGGACCAAGCTGGAATCCAAGAGCCAAAAGTTGATGCTAACAAGATACAGTAAGAATCATAAGGCCTATCGGTTGATTGATGTGGCCATTGATCGTTTGACATTCAGTAGGCATGTTGTGTTTAATGAAGAAGGTGAGCCCTTTTTGCTCTCTACTCCCATCAAGAGTCTTGACAATCAGCCTCTGAAGACCAAGCATTTGGGAGCTAAGCTTTTAGTAGCTTCACCTATAGGGAGGGATTCTAATGATTCTGACATTGTGGAATCTCCTAGGAAAGATCCTCTACAAGCAAGAAGGGATTCTGATGAATCTGACATTATGGAATCTCCTAGGCAAGATTTTGTACCAGTAGATTTTCCTCAGGATAACCTGGATCAGCATCCAGATGGTATTATTCCAGGCATCCCAAGTCATAATGACGCTCATCCTGATTTGGAAGAAGATGCATCTCCTCTTCGCCCTAAGTGGTGGGCGAAGCTCATTGGTGATGTTCATGATGATGAACTTGTTGAGGGAAGATCGTCTAGAGGCAAGAGCAAAAAGAACACAATAAACTTTTCTCGTATGGCCAACATTCAGAGTATTTATGAGCCCCAACAGTATTCAGAGGCCAAGGGTAAACCTGAATGGGAAAAGGCTATGGATTTTGAGCATCATAGTCTTTTGAAGAACACACAAGTTCTGTCAGATCTTCCACTAGGGAAGAAACCCATTGGTTGCAAATGGGTATACAAGGTAAAATACAAAGTTGATGGAACACTGGATAAATACAAGGCTCAATTGATGGCTAAGGGGCTCTCGCAGAGAGAAGGTATTGAATATGAGGAAACCTTTACTCCTACAACAAAGATGAGCACCATCTGACTTGTCCTAGCCATGGCAGCACAATTTGGTTGGAAGGTCCACCAGATGGACGTGAAGAGTGCCTTCCTCAATGGAGATTTGGAGGAAGAGGTATACCTAACGCACCTCCTGGTTTTAAGGTTGCAGGAAAAGAGCATAAGGTATGCAAATTGTTGAAGGCTCTTTATGGCCTAAAACAGGCACCCAGGCAATGGTACTTGAAGTTTGACAAGTATTTGGTTGCACAAGGGTTTCAGAGGAGTCCCTCGGATGCAAATTTGTATGTCAAGGATATTGGCAATAATATCATCCTTGTTGTCATCTATGTGGATGATATCATCATTACTGGTAGTAGGTTACATTTGATTGAACAAATCAAGTCGAATTTGTGTCAAGCATTTGAGATGACGGACTTGGGTCTCCTACATTATTGTTTGGGTGTAGAAGTTTGGCAGATAGGTGGCAGTATCTTCATTTCTTAGTCAAAGTATGCCAGGAGTTTGTTGGAGAAATTCAGGATCGAAGATTGCAAAATCTCATCCACTCCTATGGAGAAAGGGCTGAAATTTTCAGCCAAATCAGACTCACCAGTGGTGAATGAGTCTACATTCAAGCAACTAGTGGGAAGCCTCATCTATCTTACTGCCACTAGGCCTGATTTCAGTTTTGCTGTGAGCTACATTTCTCGTTTCATGACTGCCCCTAAGGTAGAGCATTGGGTTGCAGTGAAGCGAGTGTTGAGATATGTGAAAGGGACACATGACTTGGGGCATTCTGTACAACAGATGCAAAGATCCTAGGCTGGTTGGTTTTACAAATTCACATTGGGAAAGTTCAGTCGATGATAGGAAGTCCACTTTTGGGTACGTTTTCAGTCTTGGTACGGGTGCAATCACGTGGACAAGCAAGAAGCAGTAGGTAGTCACTCTTTCCTTGACAGAAGCAGAGTATCGGGGAACAGTTAAGGATGCATGTGAGGCAGTATGGCTTCAAAGGATGCTTGCTGACATGCAAATGTCTCAAGCAAGGCCTCACCCTTGTTTTGTGACAATCAAGGGGTGCTAAAGCTTGCCAAGAATCCAATCTTCCACCAGTGAACCAAGCATGTTGAGCTTCATTCTCATTTCATCTGCCAACTTGTTGAAGATGGATCTATGATGTTGCAGTATGTTCCAACTGAGGATCAAACTCCAAACATTCTCACCAAGTCTCTCAATTCGTATAAATTTGTAAACTTTTGGGATAAGCTTGGTGTAGTTAGTAGGATGACCATTAAGGGAGGGTATTAAAGTATTGTTGTAATATTTAATGGTCATCTTAGCTTTTAGTTAGTCATTAGTTTACTTTTAGTTAACTTAGTTTGCTTCAATTATCTTTTAGTGTCTTTCTGCTATTTGTCACCCATGGTTGCATGCCTTGGTTCCCAACCAGTGTGCCCATGTGAAGGAAGAGTTGTAATTAAGAGATAAGCTTGCATGTCACCTTGAATGTCATAGTTTCTACATCTTAGGAGTCTTGTTTAAGTCCAGCATGTCACCTTTGACTCCTCTTCAAGAATGGGGATCCTCAAGACTTCATGTTAGAGTTCCACGAGTCCACTCACAAATTACCTCTTGACATTGAAGTTGGGCACCACATTGATTGAGGAGATTCTACTTTCTCTCTTGATCTTTCTGGGAAACTCCTTGGAAATCTTCTCATTTGGCACCACACGAAAAATCTGATAAAAAGAGGAGTGAAGAACAAGTTTGGGTTGGCTTCCCATATGTTTTTCCTGCAGGTTGAAGGTGGGAGAAGGCCCTTGAAGAGTTGGTTTCCAATTTGGGAGCTCAAGAATAGAGCTTTGGCTCCTATTGGAGAGATAGTGTTGGGCTAGAGAGTCCAATTTCATTTGTAGTTCATGAAGATGTTTCTATAATGTTTATTTTCTGTCTTGTGTCACTTGCAAAGGTCGTAGATCTGTTTTAGATAAGTCTTGTAAGGGGAGATGTTGCCCAAATTCTCTCATGAAAGTTTAGTGTATTCATGTTTCATCTTTGAAATAAAAATCAGCATATTTCTTCACATATTGTGTATAGTTGGTCTACAAAATCGGCAATTTTGAGAACCATTGATGTCTGATATAGTTACTGTTTTAAACCAGCAAATTAAAGAATTGAAGGGGTGGTAATGGTCTGTAAAAATTCTGTAGAATATGTCCTTGAATATCCATCTAACCCAAGTCTAAATTATAGCTTGATTGGGTTCAGTTAGCTAGTTTTCCAAATTTTCCCATCTAGCATTGATCTCTTGATCTTGTTTTGAAAATCATTTTGTAATCATGCCTTAGACCCCATTGTAAGTATCTCGGTGAAGTTTTATGAGATGTTGCTGCAAGAAAAGATTGTCATTCAGTTGGTTCCCTAACCTTGACTACACCACAATCCATTCAACATGTTTTGGGCCACCCACCATCAAGCATTATGAATGCTCAAAAGAGTCTCTACATCATCATTTCAAGTATACAAAAATACCTACATAGATGCAAACAGTAATGAAAGGAATCAAAAACTTGTGTCATACAGTTTGCAATTACTCAGAACAGTCTTAACACATTATAATTATCCCATATGACAAAAAAGGTTGAGAGGTAATGAACTGTTTGGAAGTCAAATTTAGATGAGCCCATAGATGCATCTAATCTGAGTAATCACAAAAATATTGAACATAGCAAGCCAATTTTCATAAATCAACACTACTATTTCTGAATCATGCAATTAAAAATTTGCAATTTCTATACACAGCAATTTAGTCTGGCATTTGTGAATCTTTCTACTCTTTCAGCTTACACAAATAGCACGTACAACTATGCAAAGAGTCATAAAATGAATGGTACACTTGTATTTACTCACACCAACCCAACACATTCTTATTGTACTACCCCAATAAAACATTAACCAATGTCACAATTATAATAATAGAGGAAAGTTAAAGCAGCACACCTGCCGCCTGTCAAATAATGCAGAGAGGTTGAGCCCTTGAGATAGAGTAATCAACTCAAAAGCATTCATCATCAATGGACCTGTTTCTTTCTCCTCCCTCTGCTCACGTACATATTGTTCCTGCAAAATCTCAAATACAACTGTAGTTCATTTTCTCCATTCATGATGACACATAAAGAAAGAAAAGACAAATTATATTGAAGTTCATGGATCACTTAAGTCTTAAGTAGATTGCGATGCAAAACTTGAAAGGACTGACCAAAAAATTCAACTCAAATACTTGAAGCTCTTGTCAGATCTCAGTCAATCTAACATCTAAACATATTGAATCAAACTAATTAAAATGACTAATAGAAGGAAGTGACCACTGCATTTCAGACCAAAAGATCTCAATTTTCAAAGGGCGTCTCTTTGTATCCCAATCTAAAGAAGGAAGTTTTCCTTTGGCTTATTTTGACCTCATCAACTATGTTTACTTGAAACCACAAATGACAAATAGCTCAAGAATATCATGAATAAAACTATACAGGACACCTGTTTCGATAGCAAAGATATTCTTGACCAACCTCTGCATCGTTAAAAACTGCAAGTACATCATCCAAGTTAACATCCTTATCTTCATAAAGTTGTACTGGCTCATAATTCTTCTTGAACCACTCATGATCCCGAATTTCTTTGATTTTTATTCGCTGTAAGAATCAAAAAAGTTACACTCGCTCAAACAATCATATAAAGCAGACAATAAATAGTAAACATCCATATTTTCATATACTAAATGTGACTCAAATTGGAAGAAACTTACCTTAATAGGATCTGGATCAAGAATTCTAGAAATTAAAGACTGGGCACTAGCAGAGAACCAGTTTGGGCAAGAAAAATCTGCCACATTGATCTACAAGATTTTACCACAAAAGATGTGCATCAGACATTAACCAAAAAGTGCACAATCCCTTAGAACTCTATTCACATTCCTGAAACATAACAGGACATAGGTTCAACTTGTTTTAAGCAGTTGTCTCGTTGATAAATCAGCAAAATGTCTATTTATCCCTTTCACTCTGATACTTACACGGAACAATTATAATTTATAACAAAAGGCAAGTTTCAATAAAGCTCTATCACTACAGATAACACTCAACCACCCCGAGCCACCTGTTTCTCAAAGTATTACATACATTAGAGTGCTAAAGGTGGCTTTAAGGCACCTTCATTTAAGCATATTTTCTAGTATATCTCACTCTATACAAAGAAATGTTAATATATTGTTCACTTTCCACTAAATCCCCTTACTAGAATTAATGTAGACATGGACATGGATTATAGTTTATATTCTAAAACTTTTTACCTAGATGTAATAAGAATTAATACTACTTTAAATATTTATATGGGGTAAATGAGATTAAATAAAACAACATTTGTAATTTGATTTATAAATCAAATGGTGTGATTAAAAGATTTGAAAGGGTATATTGGTTGAATAGCTCCCTTTAAAACTATATATTTCGTTGTAAACATGGATATTTTGTAGATGCATGCAATAGTTGTGACATACAATTAGCCTCACTTTGATCTACGCACCATTCCTCAACCATCAACTACTTCCTACTATTTCTATCCTTTCAAGGTCCAGATTTACTTGCACCAAATCTTCAACTATATATCAAAATAAGAAAATAATTGTGTTGCGATAAAAAAATCTTTAGAAGCACTAGCTATAAATTGAACATATGCCCTCAATCTTTATACTTATCATCCACATTTAAATTGCAGTCTAATGTAAAATCATCAACCAAGGATTGAATGCTATAGTAAACTCAAAAGTATGTTGACCTTGATCAAAACACTCAGGAAATCACAGACATCCTATATTTTTCTTTCATGAGAGAAGAAAATACACCTGCATTGATTAACACATAATTATTATGAGTTTTCAAAATTCCCGGTATGGGTATTAGCTCTGTGTTTTCCTTGAGAGATTGTAATTGTGTAGCATGCTGTCTTTCTCTTGACATGTTACCTTTGATCCTCTTCTTGTAGTTCAGTGTGGTGTAATCCTGCAACGCTTTGCAGTTTGCATTATGCCCTGTAACTTCTCTTATCAGTTATTAGCATATTACTTTTGTACACCATTTCTAACTCCAAATATACATAAATGATATACCAGCATTTATATGATGTAGAATGGTAAATAAGCTTTTTTTTAATTTTTCCCTACACATAGTGGAAACAGATTACTATGTACAAATCATATTTCCGCTAACTGGTTCTTCCATCTGATGTATGTAGTTTTACAAACTAAAAATTAACTTGTCTATGCTATGCATTCAATTTGAAATTTTGATTATCAAAAGAAGCCATAGTGTAAAATAAGGTATACAAGCATGGAGGCTAAATGTTTTGAGTCTTGACATTGAACGAGAGTTATCAAGCCTTAAATAGTATTTTTTAAACACCCATCATAAACTATCTACAAGGCCATAGTCCAGTAGTTGGACATAGTAATCCATAGTCCCTTAGTTGTTCAAAAACCAAATCAGAGAATGTGATTGCACACATCCACGTTAAGAATATTATCTACACTGTATATGGTGATCTGTTGATTACTTTCCTCATCCTTCCTTGGAGTGCTGTATTTTGTACAAGCATAGATCATGGAAGGAGATGTGTTTTACCATGATTTATAGACCTCCAGAGTAATAGCATGTAAATTGTAATTTTCTACATAATTCATTTTTTGTGTTTGCTTGTACTGTATGACTTCAAATAACAATGCAAATGTTGCACACATCCATGTTAAGAATATTATCTACAATGTTAATGGTGGTCTGTTGATTACTTTCCTCATTTTTCCTTGGAGTACTGTATTTTGTACAAGCATAGATCATGGAAGGACACGAATTTCACCATGATTTATAGACATCCACACTCCAGAGTAATAGCATGTAAATTGTAATTTTCTATACAATTTATTTTTTGTCAGTTTGTACTGTATGACTTTAAATAACAATGTAAATGTTTTTTGTCATTTACAGTAATCTTACTTCACTTAAATCTTGTTTATATTATTAGTTTCTGTTCAAGACTGAGGTATTCTGTTTGTGTGCCATAAATGTCACCCGGCAAATGGTGGCAAAAGATTTGAAAGACTTTATTTTATGATTTTATTTTTCTTGCTATATAAATGGAAATTGTTGAAAGGTTATAAATCAAACTATAGCTCTTCAATTCGATGAAAGAGTGAACTAGTCAAAATGCCTTGGATCGTGGAAGCATGGGTCGAATTTTCAATGTCATGTGAAGACAAATCTTCTTCCTTTTTTAACATTTGCTTTAATATATTTTAATTTTTTAATGGAGAAATAATATTTGGTATTGGACTGCTCAAAGGAGGAGCACTAGGATTGCCTAGGGGATGTTGTCAGTAGTTTAGAAAGGGAGTGCATTCCTGCATTTCCAAAACTTTTATAAAAATAAAATCCAAGCCTCTAAGAATGTATGTTGAAGTAAAATTGTTTATAGTTAAAATACTACCATGAAGGTGCATATGGCTTATGGAGATGATCTCGTAATTATAAATGATTTTTTTTCTCTACTGTGATATGTAAGTACATGATTTATAAAATAATCCTTAGATCATGCAATTTATTAAAAAAAAAAACAATTAGTTAACTCAGACCATTACAATTTAATACATATCTTTAATTGAACACTTAGTTAGAGAGAATTACCTTGATTATTACTTGTCATTATACAGTCACTATAACTTATGATAACATATAAGTGAAGTAATTTATACATGTAGCTTCTAGGGAGTAAGACATGATGTATCTGGTGGTTAATGAATGAAATCTTATTCTTTGGAGAATGTTACATAGACTTTTTAGTGAAAACAAACAAGTTTTTACGGATTATGAAATGCGCACATTTAAGAGTTTTATTGGGGGAGAGACAACCCCTAACTAAATTATTTTTTCTGATACATTTTATATAATAATCATACGCAGCATATTATATATTGAAATTATATTGATCGAGGTTGCAAGGTATGTACATGGATATGATATGCTAATATGGCAAAAAAATTAGGGCCTGGTTATGTTTTGGGCACGTCCATACAAAAAATATATAAAAATCATTTATATATACATATTTGCAACTTAAAAACAATTAAACTCAAAATGCCACATTTCATTCATAAATATTGGGTACATAATACATATCACTTAGGTAAATTATAAGAATATTATAACCTTATGCAGTGTTGTAAAGTTGTGATTTAAATAAATTCAATATTTTCATTCCATAATACCATAACCTTTGTAAAGTTGTGGTTTAAGTAAATGAAACATTTTCATCGAGGCCACTTTGAGATTGCCCAGTTTCACATATTATCTTACAACACAATGGAACCATATTCCTTTGGTCTTGTGGCTCTTCCATTTAGTTTATGCATAACTGCTAACTATTACATTCCCTAGGAACCCCTTTACTTTCTCACAAGACCCCCAGTCCTGTTGTGATTTGGACTAGGGATGGGACTTGTGTTCACAAAATGTTGTTGGTGTATGTGTGTGAGAGATGGTGAACCCTTAATGTCAATATTAATGAATGTTGTTATTATTACGTTATCTGTTAAATTTAATGCACTGGTTATGTTTCAACTAACCGGGACTAATGTTGGTATTACATAGTAGTAATTTGGGTCTTTTTTAGGCTGTTATTACACTGGTATTAGTGCATAGTATTCAACCTTGGGACCTGGGTGCTCGCACTTTCATTGTGTTAATCACAATACTAGGTTTCGCAATCATGGGTTATGGTAAAAAGTGGAAAAGAAAGGCTTCAGGGGAACAACACCCCTGAAGTAATGACCCGGATGGTTCTAAGGGAACTATTATGACATTACCCAAAATCGAAGTCGAGACCATGTCCAATTATTAACCACTAGCAATAACCTTTAAAGTTTAAATGTCTCAAACGTCAAAAAGGAAAAGGAGTGGTTGAACCTTCTAAGAACTTGAAGCCATCAACGAAATGTCTTGGCCCTACCCCCAAGTCCAAGCCATCAATTGTTCAAGGTTTTCCATTTGGTTGTGGGTGTAATGCACCTTCCCTATCCAAGAAAGCAATTGCAAAATACAATTGTGTACATGCTAGCTTGTCTGCAGCCACATAGACCTCAAACGAGGAAGAACCCGAAGAGGAGGAAACTCCTACTATGTAACTAGAAACTATATGTGTGATGATGATCTAGTATTAAATAACCATCATCGTGTTTAAATAAAGCTAGTAACTACAAATGAGAAAGTATAGAACTATTTACACTTTATTATGATGGTACTAAGGATTCCATTCAATATGGGCTTTCTAAAATGTTTTTGAGCAATAAGTTGCCCTTATGAATTTTGTTATGAACTCTGACCTCAATATAAAACAAAGTTTAAGTAATTTGAAATATGGATTAATAAGGAAAATTAAAATAATATTCTCTTTTACCTCGCAGAGGCAACTTACCATTATGAGGAGGACGTTAAGGAGGGGAGCAAATCCCAACCTCGCTAAAATTCTACGTGTGAGCAAGGGTGCATCGTCCCCACCTCCCACCATACTGGAGGAGTTGTAGGCTGAGATGAATTCCCTCCATGCAAAAATAGTATCACAAGAGCAATAAATTGAGGAATTGACGAAGCAAAAAGAGTAAGGGACCAATCATAACATAGACATAAGAATTGTAGAGCCAATTAGAGAGCTCAATGAGCCTACATATCAAGATTATGAAATCAGCTCCAGAATTCCCACCTACAGTCAATCGCTAGAACGGCAACAACGGGGAGTGGGAAAAGAGTGGTTGATTAGAGAATTGAAGAAAATGCAAGCTCCTAAGTTTGACAAGACAGGGGATGGAGATGTAGCCAAAGCATGGTGGATTGGAATGAATAAGTATTTTGGGTTACTAGAGCTGAATTCCAATACTAAAGCCAGAATCACCGTCTATCAGTTAGAAGGAGAAGCATCACTATGGTGAGATCACCTAGTGGAGATTAGAAGGTATGATTTAAGCCAGCTAACTTGGGATGAGTTTACAAAGTGATTTTGCAAGGAGTACCTATCAGCTCCTCAACAGGATCAAAAGATGACAAAGTTCCACTTATTGAGCCAAGGGGGAATGTTAGTAGTAGAGTAAAAGGCAAAGTTCATAGGCCTACTCCACCACATCCACTATATGAAGGCAAAAGAGGACCATGTGAATAAATTTATCTTGGGTCTGAATAAGAACCTTTTATTTGCAACCAAGCTCACTCAACCCAAAAACTTAAACCAAGTTGTTGAAGTAACCATAGTTGCCGAAGAAAAACAAAGATCCCATTCATCCAATTACTCTCACAATAAAAAGCAAGAATCCCAAAAAACTACGTCTATGGAGAAGGCTTCTCGAAGATTTAAATGAGGCCTAAACTATGGAAGGAACCGTGGGTCAGAAGAACAAAGAAACAGGGAAGACAAAAGGCAAAAAACATCAAGGCAAGAGGCACAGGTTGATCCTCCGAGAGGCAAGCAAGTCAAAAGAGTAGGTCTAGTGGATGGATGTTGGATATGTGGAGGTGACCACTATGAAAATGAGTGCCCAAAGAATCCTAATAAAACCACCAATCCATTTGCCCAAATTATGCAATTATGGGTGATCATCAAGCCAACAATCAAACCTTGCTCATAGAGCTTCACGGTACTCTTCTTGGCCAGCCCATTTCTATTTTGGCATAGTTAGGAGCCACAAGTAGCTTTATTTCCCTTGATGTGATACAAAAATGTAACATTGATCATAAAAATTTAGGTCGAGAGGAGATGGAGGTAGAGTTTGGGTCTGGCAAGACTAAAAAGATCAAATTCTGCCTATGGGAAGTTTAAATTGACCTAGGTATTGGAAGAACTAAGGTAAACCTATGGGTCACTCAGTTAGGATCCTATGACCTAATCTTAGGGATCGATTGGTTCAAGAAGCACCAAGCCAAGCTAGCTTGTTACCTTAAGAAGATTGAATGTTTAAACAACCAAGGGAGACCAATAGTACTCCAAGGAATCCAGAGACTAGTAATGGTGAGTAATGAGCTGTAGAATAGTTGTTTTAATTAGGGTTATTTCCTTAATTCTGCTAATACTTTCATGACATTTCCAAACACTCTGATTAATTATAAAGCATTAGAAATAATTATTGATATACTGATAGATATTTGCATGTGTATGATTACTGTTGAAATGTGGTGAATTGTTATTATGAATTATGTTGATTATGATGAATAAGTGTCTTGTGTAGAAGCTAATCTTATATGCAGCAACAAGGAAGCAATAGACCAAAATCAATGACGTGTAACGACAGGAGTTGGTGACCCATAGCTGAAGGACCATGAACCTGCAATGAAGGGAGCAACACCTAAAGTCGAGTTAGCTGCAGAGCCATGGGGGACTTTGCTACAAGGTCGCAAACTCTTATGTTCATTGCCAACACCTCTGCCATTTTTCATACATGCTTGAGAAAGCAGATTCTTTATATTTGAATAGTAGAATCAAATTAGGACTTTACTTCTAAATATTTCTTTTGTGTCTTTACTGTAATGATCATCTTCCTACTTTGAAGGAATGAGTTGACAAGTAGAATTTATTGTTCTAGTCATATAGAGTTAAGTTATGATATATTTCAAAACTCTGCAAATGGAAGTACCCGTAATCTTTCTTTCAGCAACTATATTTTCCTTTTGAATAGCAAGTGCAAAACCTTTTTATCTGAATTCTCAAATCAACTGTGCATGAAGAATTGAATAGATAATTATCTTGTGAGTTAAAGAAGAGTGTTGATACCCAAGCAAGGGCCCACTTGAGGTATAATGCTACTCTGCTGTTAAATTAGTGATTAGCTTATTTTCTTTTTGTATTAGATTGTTAATTGGTAAATGTTATCACCTGTAGCTATAGCTGAACAATATTTGCTAATCCGCAAAAACAATACTCACACGTAGCTATAGCTGAACAATATTTGCTAATCCACAAAAACAATACTCACTCGTAGCATTGAACTAGTGATAACAGTCTGTTATTTAATAAATGTAGACTTTGCACATTTCAAGGGTCGAGCCTATTTTTAAAGCCCCCTATAGAATGAATATGATCGAATTACAGGATCTAATGGAGAAGGGGTTGATTCGGCCTAGTGTGTCTCCATGGGAGCTCCAATGTTGTTCATTAAGAAAAAGGATGGAACCTTGAGATTGTGCATTGACTACCGGATGTTTTAATAAGATGACCACCCAAAATAGATACCCCCTTCCTCAAATTGATGACTTATTTAACCAAATGAAGGGAGCTACTATCTTCTCTAAAATAGACCTAAGGTCAAGATACCACTAGCTAAGGATTAAGATAGAGAATATTCCAAAAATAGCTTTTTGAACCAGGTACAACCACTTCGAGTTTTAAGTGGTACCTTTTGGTCTAACAAATGCCCCCTCTGCCTTTATGAACCTCATGAATCATGCCTTCCACAACTACTTGGATAAATTTCTGTTGGTGTTTCTGGACGATATCCTAGTATAATCCAAGAATTGCAAGAACATGAGGAGCATCTGAGAACAGTACTGCAGAGACTGAGAGAGCACAAGTTATATGGGAAGTTATCTGAGCATTCCTTCTTCCAGCCTAAGGTACACTATCTTGGACATATCATATCAGCCTAAGGAATTGTAGTAAAGCCCTCTAAAATTCAAGCAATTGTAGTTTGGCTAGTTCCTAAGAATGTGGCAAAGGGAAGAAGCTTTATGGGATTAGTTGGATATTATTGAAGGTTTGTAGAAGACTTCTCCATGGTAGCCAACCCCATAACCTCTCTTCAACAAAAAGGGAAAATTTTGAATGGATCGAGAAATGTAACATTGCTTTCCAATAGTTGAAGGAAGCTCTTACTACTGCACCAATTTTCTAAGTCCATGACTTGAAAAAGGAGTTTGTAGTCTAGACAGATGCCTCTTTAGATGGGTTAGGAGGAGTTCTCATGCAAAATGGGCATGTGATTGCTTTTGAGTCTAGGAAATTGAAGGATCATGAACTCAACTACCCCACCCACAACCTAGAGCTAGCTGCAATTATACATGCATCAAGGGTATGGAAGCACTATTTGGTCGAGGGACCATTCAAGTTGACCACTAACCACAAGGGATTCCAATATTTGTTCACACAACCTAATTTAAATACTAGACAAAAAAGGTGGTTGAAATTCCTAAGTAATTACAAGATAGATAATTCAAATGTTAAAGTAAAAGAAAATCGGGTTACAGATGCCTTAAGTTGAAGGGCTAAGCTAGTTGCAATCACCTAGCTAAGGTTTGGCTTGCCATAACAGATCAAGAAAATGTGGGCACATGACCCTTTTTGTCTACAAATAAGGCTAGAATTGCAACAAGGGACTAGACCAATAGAGTTTCATGTAGGAATGATGGTACCATTCGCCATCTACACTAAATTTATGTGCTTAAAGGAGATTTAAGATTGAAGATCCTCACGAAAGGCCACAATGTGCATTATGCCCTATCAAACACATCCTTGGGTAACTAAAATGTATGCAGATATAAAAATTCATTACTTTTGGCCAGGAATGAAGAAGGAAATAGCTAATTTCATTGCTAAATGTCTAGAATGCCAGCAAAAAGGCAAAACATTGTCATCTTGCAGGCATAGTTTACATACTCTCCGATTACTCTTCGAGTAGCCGAGTAATCTCCAAAAAAATTGCATGTCGAGTAATTTATGCTTTTACTCGCAGACAGTATGCAGATGGATTTTCTCTCATCAAATTATCGAGTAATCGCTAGTAGCTCGCAAAAAACCCACTAACTTGGCATGTTTGTGTGTGTATATGCATGCAAAATTGGCATCCTGTGTATGTTTATAGATATGCATGTGTGCACAATGCAGTCCTGAGTATACACATACATAAATATCCACACACATTTGCCGAGTATTTGATGAGTATCTGCGGAGTTTTTCCCGAGTCAAATTTTTTGGGCTTGCCGAGTACTTTCCGATTCTGAGTATGTAACCTATGCTTGCAGGAACCCTCTATCCTCACGATTGGTTGTAGCATGAATAGTCGATAATTTCCATGGATTTTGTGATAGGTTTACCTAAAACTTGGAACCAGCATGATAGCACTCTAGTAGTGGTTGATAAATTGAACAAGGTAGCACACTTCATACCAAGCAATGTGAAGGACGATGCCCCACTTTTTGCTAAGAGATTCATAAAGGAAATAGTCAAGTTGCATGGGATTCCTGAGGTGATTATTTCTTATAGAGATAAGTTGTTTACCTCCAAGTTTTGGACTGTTCTTATGGCCACCTTGGGTGCCAAACTCATTTTTAGCATCGCTTACCACCCTAAAATGGATGGCCAAATAGAGAGAATCAACCAAATTATGGAAGATATGCTCCAAATGTATGCAAAGGATCAATCCACTAAGTGGGAGGAGTATTTGCCCCTAGTCGAGTTTGCATATAACAACTCCTACCATTCCTCCATTCAACTAGCACCTTTCGAAGCGTTGTATGGTAAGAAGTGCAAAACGCCTATAGTGCAGGATGGTTTAGACAATCATGTAACTATTGAGCTAGAGCTAATCCAAAAATATGACAAACAAGTAAAAATCATAAGGGAAAGACTCAAGGAAGACACAAATTGTCAAAAGAGTTATGCAGATGCCAAGTGGACTTCGAGGGAATTTTCAATAAGTGAGAAGGTGTTCCTTCATCCCAAACTTTAGAAAAGCTAGATAAAGTTTTACAAGGCTGCTAAATTAGCTCCACAATTCATAGGACCTTTTGAGGTATTCAAAAAGATTAGCTCAATGGCTTACTGATTGGCTCTTCCACCAACTCTCTCCCGCATTTATAATGTATTCCATGTATCCTTAAGAAAAATATTTTTGCCCCTATACATGTAATTGATCGACAGGCACTACAATTAGAAGAGGCTAGAGATATCCACCTAGAACTGCTTGCTATCAAACAAACATAGCCCGCATCTACACAATCGGACCATTCAGCAAGTTAAAGTCCTTTGGGACCAATATGGAGAACCTAGGGCCACTTGGGACAATGAAAATGTAATTAAAAAAAAAACCCAAACTTGTTTAATTAAGCCGAGTCGACTTCACCCTAAGGAGGGAAGTATATCACATCTCCTAGGAACCCCTTTCTCACGAGACCCCTAGTCTTGTCGTAATTAAGACTAGGGATGGTACTTGTGTTCACAAAATAATGTTGGTGTGTATGTGTGTGAGAGATGTTATGAAACCCTAATGTTAGTATTACTAATGTTATTATGATTATATTATCTATTAAATTTAATGCATTGATTATGTTTCAACTAACCTGAACTAATATTGATTGGTGGCATTGTGTGAGGAATGTCATTGATTGCAAATACTTGTGGTGCAAGGTGAGGCGAGTTTTGTAGCTCCGTGAACAAAGACAAGTAGCTTGCAATGCCAACCTTGTGTTGAGACTTTTCCATTAACATTTTTTTGTCGAGCATAGGTTCACCTAATTTGGTATGGCATAGGTGGTATGATATTTAAATAATTCATTTATTGATAGATTGAGTTTGTGGGGATTTGTCTAAAACTAAATGCCTAACCCATGGAACCCACACACCTATTCAATTGCAATTGTTTACTCATTCTGATTATGTTTTGGAGGTACTACTATAACCTGGTTACGTTCCAACCAACCTCAGGTATCACATAGAATTAAATTCCTTAAAATATAAATTAATGTGTTATATATAAATATATATAATAGACATACTTGAGGGGGGCCTAATACAAGAATATTAATAAATCTTGTCAAGGAGGAGTTAATCATTCATTCAATGCCATCAACCCCTTTGAGAGAATTAAACAAAAACGAAAGAGAATATATGGAAAAAAACATGAAAAGAGAATGAAAAGTAGGCGCAACTAGGAGTAGGCCAAAAATTTAATGCTACAGCCTAGTAGGGAGGCAACCTCAGAAATTTAATGGCCGGTCAGTCTTACCAGGCAGTGGGCGCTGAGAGGGAAGCCATACCTTTTAATTAAATACTCATAGACTGCAAAGAATGACAAAATTTAAAGGGGACATAGAGGAGGACTCTAGAGGAAGTTAAAAACAAGGTTTTATGTGTAGAAAAAACATAGGAGATATTTGACCAGAGGGAAGGGCAAGCAAAGTGAGCAGCCAACTTCATTTTCAGGTGCTGGGATCATTAGGATGCCATTATTTCAGGTTATTCCTCTTCCTCCAGTCGTTTTCTAGTTGTTATTGTTGTTTTAAGGGTTCTAAATCAAGTAGTGGCTATCAAATTGCCTCCCTGTATCTGTTGCAACCTTTTTGTATGAATGTTGCTTGTTAATGAATGTATTTCAGATTCCTACTAGTCCAAATCATCCTTAGCATGTTAAGCTTGCATACCCATGAACTTGGGAAGTGCTGACCTGAGAATGATATTTATTTTGGGTCAAATTGGAACACCCCAAGCAGAACACCTATCCTCTGCTCCTTTTCATATAACCTACCCTCCATGACACTATCTAGAGTTGCAATTGATGGAATGGTTGGCTTAGACCTTGGTATTGTTAGAAGAAATTTAATTCTCTGCAACCTATTCCAAGGACAGGAAAAAACCAACTAGCTCGGGATAAGGGGAAGAACATAGTTTGAACTGCTGCATATTGAATGAATTTTTGCATATGTGGGCATGTTATTTCAATAGATATGTACATGTAGTGAAATGGTTGAGTCTAGAACAATTTATGCCTTACCTTCTTATTCTTAACTCATTACCACCTTAAGCTAGGCTGCACACATCTAGCTAGCTGTACTAAAATGGTTTAGGCCCTAGTAGTTCTATGAAATTTAAACCAAGCTCTATCCTATCTCTTCATCTTGGGAAGAAATAATGAATATGGGAAATTAAGGAAGAAATAAGTTGAGCTTCTTCTAATACATCAACATCAAAAACTAATTTCCTTGTAACAATTGTTAAAGGAATTGAGATCATGTTATTTGTTAATAATGATAGTGTGCAGCCAACTTCATTTTTTTAACTCTTCAAGACTCACTGCAGACTCGGCGGACTCGGGAGTCTGTAGGCTGGACGAGTCCACTGTGAGTGGACTTGGGATCGGGAGTCGAGTTGAGTAGAGCCCTTGCATGAGACTCGTGAATCCAACCTCCAGACTCGCACGAGTCCTAAGGTCGGACTCGCGAGTCCCATGCAGGGACTCTCCCGGATCGCTGGGACATCAAAAACAAAATTTAAAACCTCTTTTTCTAATTTCTTTCTTCACTTCACTCCTCTACTTTGCCAAATACAGGTTTGCAACTTGAAGTGAGGTTTGAAGAAGCCAAGAAGACGAGCTAAGGAGATCATAATAGAGCCAAGTAAGTGATTTAGCTTCTTTTTTTTTCATTTTCTTCAATTAAAAATCAGAAAAATCAAGAAAAATAAGGGGAAATGCTGCCAAAATTTTTTCTATTTCCTTTAATAGCCTAATTCTTACTATTTCTAGCTTGGTTTTGCTCCCTCTTTTTTTGCAAATGTTTGAATCTCATTTATTTGCTGATTTTTTACCAAACTTTTTTTGATTTTTTTTTTCATGTTGAACTTTAAACAACAATGTCATCTTCAAACACAAGGGGAACGAGAAAAGACCTTGCATGAAAGTATGGGATACCAAGAAATAAAAAGGGTGAGGTGACATGTATCGAATGCAACAAATGGATGATAGGAGGAATAAACAGATTAAAATACCACCTTGCAAGAATACCTGGGTAAAATGTGGATGGATGCCCTAACTCAACTCCTGAGATAATTAGAGAGATGAAGGCCTTTCTTGCTAAGTATGAGATGAAAAAAGATAAAAGACAAAAAACAAAGGATGCACTAGCAACAACGATGAGTGGATCCACTTCTACACCATCTAGGCCCCATGGTACCCCAAGTCCAAGCATCCGTCAGCCACATTCATCTTTTGGTGAGAGTCCTGAGGGTTCTTTCTCTACTCCTACTGCTAGTGCTAGCCAGGGTCCTTCATTAGGACCAAACTTTATTCCACGCAATGTTCTTGGAGCACAACCTTCGCTTGAAGGTACCGGTTGGAATAAAGAAAAGCATCATGAAGCTAGGATGGCAGCAGCAAACTTTTGGTACTACAATAATTTACCTTTCAATATGGCGAGCAGCCCATATTGGGAAGGTTTGGTGAATGCCCTTATAGTTGCAGGTAAGGGGTTTAAGACCCCAACAACTAAATATTTGAGTGGGTCATTGCTAGAGAAGTCGTAAAAAATACATAGTTTGTGGTTGATGAGCAAAAGAAATTTGGCGAAGAAAAGGCTGCAGCATTTTATCTGATGGGTGGACAGATCGACAGAATAGGACTCTTCTAAACTTTTTAGTGGCCTCTAATGGTGGACTGGTGTCCCTAAAGTCAATAGATGCCTCCAGTGAAGTCAAAAATGCTGAGACTTTATGCAATTTATTAGATGGGGCGATCCAAGAGGTTGGTGTTGATAATGTTGTCCAAATTATCACGGACAACGCAGCTACATATGTAGCTGCAAGTAGACTACTTATGGAGAGGCATCCCACAATTGCGTGGTCTCCTTGTGCTGCACATTGCTTGGACTTGTTGTAGAAGACATTGGGAAGATTGGATGGGTCAAAAGTGTGGTTGAAGATGCCAAAAATGTTACAAAATTTATCTACCACCATACTTGGGTGCTTTCCTTGATGAGGAAATTCACAAATGGCAAGGACCTTGTGCAACCAGGAGTGACACAATTTGCTAGCCACTTCCTCACATTGCAAAGCATTCTTGGTGCCATTAGTCATCTCAAGCAAATGTTTGTGTCTGATGCTTGGTCGCAGTCCACATTTCCCACTAAACCTGAAGGGGAGAGGATTGTGAGCATAGTTTTTTATGACACATTCATCAAAAATGGAGAGTTGATCGGGGTAAGTAACAAACACAAAAATAAACTTTATACATGATAATCTATTTGCTGTTTTTTTTTTTTTTGAGGGGTTAATTTTGTAATAATTTAACATTTGTTTTCATTTTTTTAGGTGACAACCTTTGATAAGGGTTCTTCGTATGGTGGATGGAGAGGGCATGCCAATGGGTTTCAACTATGAGGCCATGGATAGGGACAAAGAGGCCATTACACGTTACTATGGCGTCAACAAAAGAAAATATGAAATCATTTGGTGCATCATTGGTCGGAGATGGACAAACCAACTCCACCAGCCGATACATGCCTTTGCCTACTTCTTGAACTTGAAGTTCTACTTCTTTGACACATTTAAGGCTGATGAGGAGGTCATGGCAGGTCTTGTCACATGCATCGATAAGATGGTGCCTGATCATGAGGTGAGAGACAAGGTGCTTGATGAGTTGGAGGTGAGAATTGTTACATCTTATTTATGAATTTGCAATGTTCATTGTTGACTATCTATGAATTTTCTATATTTTATTTTATTTTATTTTTATCTATTCAAGGTCTACAAGGGTGCAAAGGGGAGACTCTTTTCCTCACAACAAGCAATTGAAAGGAGAGGAAAACAACCAAGTAAAAAAAATTGTTCAATAGTATACTACAAGATGAAATTAGAAACTTGATTCTTACATTTTTTACTTTATTCTTAATACTTATATTTTTTAAATGTGTTTTCGTAGATTTATGGTGGGAGAACTATGGTGCTAATGCACCAAATCTTCAAAAGCTAGCCATCCATGTCTTGTCGCAGCCATGTAGTGCTTCTGGGTGTGAACGTAATTGGAGTTTATTTGAGAACATTCACACAAAGAAGAGAAACAAGTTGACACAACAGCACCTAAATGATTTAGTTTTTGTTCGATACAACCTTCGCCTTCGAACTAGAAAGGTGGAGGGTGTTTCACATGAGACCATCGACTTGGATGATATTGATCCATATGGTGAATGGACTATTGATGAACAAAATGATGATGTTGATGTCTTCCTGAGTGATGAGGATCTTGCTGAATTGGAGAGAGCAGCAGCAAAAGAAGAAGCAGCAAGATTGGAATGCAATGGTGGAGGACGAAGACACTTTTGAAGATCAAGAAAACACTCCTCGATCTCCTCATTTGGATACTATAGCACCTACTAGTTCTAGGCCTGCAAAATTGACTTCCATTAGGAGGGGAAAGAGGAAAATATAGATTATATTTGGTTGTTAATGTTTTCCTCATTTTGACATATGATTATATGTAAACATTTATAAACTTATGATGCTGTTATACATTTTGAAAGTTTGAAACTATGAGTATGAATGATGAAATTTCAATTATTGAGTGTTTGATGATCATATGACATGTGTAACTTTGAATTATGACAAATTGATAATCAAATTAAGCTCTTATGTTCTCTAAATACATTAATTTCTTTTCTTCTTTTTTTAAACTACGATTTTTTTTTGCCAAGTCCTAGCCAAGTTTTTTCCCAAGTCCGTGCCGAGTCCGAGTCCGAGTCCGAGTCCTATTTTGGGCTGCCGAGTCCGAGTTTTCCAACTTTGATATATATCATTATATTCTTCTAATGGTTGGGAAAGAGGTTTATCTTGGAAGAGAAATTAGTAGAGAAATTAAGAAACCTAAATCTATAAATGAAAATCAGTTCATTGCAACAAGTAGACTCCCTCTCTAAGACTAATATAAATTCTTGCAGCTATGCAACATACTATAATGGCTCACCAATCATGGTAGTGGGCTACATACTCACATATTCCAAGTTAGCATGGTTTGTTTACCATTACCACTTTTCAAGGGGTGCGTCAAATACTTTCTACCAATTGGATACTAGACCGTAAGGCCTTGAGAATGATTAGATTAGCGTGTCCTTCACACCCAGTCATTTCCGAAATGGGTAGGTCAGCCATAGATGATGCCAAACCTAGAAACCACCTAGTCTCTTTTCCAATTATAGATTTAAGCATTGTACTAGGGCTAACTTCTAAGGCAACACAATCCAGATGGAGTAAGGAATCTACAAGGGCATAGTAGAGGATGTATACCTCTTAAGACGTAGAATTTTTCTCTCCTTTCAAGGTGATCATTTAGTGTGATGATAGTCAAGGAGTGTGTTCTTCCTACAAAGTATTTAGCAGTACCCCATTGATAGTGGGATGGTTTTCGTGAGTGTCAATGCGAACCTTAGTGCCAACAACATGTAGGCAATGGATGCCGCATGCTACCCTAGAGGCCTTGATGATTTCTGCTAGAGGCATGCAAGCCTTAGTGCTAGTAGCATGCAAGTGATGGATGCTAATGCTATGCTAGAAGGTTGGATAGTTTCCACAAGTGGCATGTGGGCATTAAGGCTAGTAGCATGCAAGCGATGGGCCATATTTTACGCTTAGATGTCTAATGGAATGCTAGGAAAAGAGAGTTATAAAGACGAATAGGTAAGAGTTGGTCTAGTCCCATAGTGAAATCCTTGGCATCCCTTGTTTGGGAAGTGTAACTCAAGTTAGCATTGGAAGGTACCTCCTTGGGTGATTGATTAACAAGTAATTACCTAATGCACAATGGGCTAGAATGCTTGACATCTCTCTCTCTCTCTCCACGGGCCACAAAATCGACTTGGATGGGGTGGATAGGGACTTATATCCATTTGGTTGGGATCACATTGCACCCTCTTTCAAACCATGGCTAAGATAAGGTTGAGGAAACAACTTGCTTCAATAAAACAAAAAGGTATGATTTCATTTAGTAATGACATTTAACCATAGTTGCCAGGAGATTGGTACTGGTACTGGTACTGGTATGAGAGATTGGCACTAGTACCGATACGGATTTTTTTTAAAAATAGGAGACGAGGGTACTTGGAGACGCCATCTATTTTTAATATAAATAAAAATTAATAAATTAATAATTTATTGAAAATATCATGACATTATAAATTTTTTCACATTATAATTTTTTAATGCTTTTAAATTTCACAAGAGATGCCAATTTTTTTGTCGGGAGACAGCACGTCAAGTTTCCATGCTGCTGGAGGTGTTTCCGGGGATGTCTCCGGTACCGGAGATGCGTACCAATCTTCGAGACATGTCTCAGGGGGCAAGAGATGCGTCTCGCGACAACACTGCATTTAACCTTCATTTATCATATTGAGAAAGGTATGATTTCATTTAGTAACCGCATTTAACCTTTATTGATCATATTGTCATATTCAGATTTGTATTGTATAGATGACCCTTAGTTATACAAGAATGCATGAAATCTTCTATTGTTTGTTAGATGTTTGGAGCTACATTGCATTGTTGTTCCTTGGTTGTTTAGTATTTACTCATATTGTTACTATTATTTGAATGTCACTTGTTTCAACAAAAAACAAAATTGTAGTAATTCAGGTCTTTTTGGGGCTGTTATTATACTAACTCTTGCTTGATTGAGATGCCCTCCAAGTGAGGCAAATGGGACTTTTGTGATAGTCCAGCAATCTCACAATTACACACAGCAACCAAACTCACTTACAAGTACTTTCCCTTCCAGTGGACCGCAAAAAGTCTAATTTCAGACTATAATGCAGTACTTACTGTGATATCAAGCATTCTATAGAATATCACAGTATCAAAAATGTCGAACAAGGTATACTTATACTCTCCTAAATCTTTTGTTAAGAAGATTTATTTGATAGTTTGAATTTATAATGCTGTAATAGATCAAAAATGTTAAATGGCCATTTTTTAGGGTTCCAAGTGTAGGTTTTGTAGTGAGAAAGACGAACGAAATGCTCCAAGTATTCACTAGTCACTGGAATCACCATGAAAATGTCGTAGAAATGCCTAGTCCAACCTAGAATCACCAAGGCATGCTTTGTGCTGTTTCCACATGATTGTGTTCAACTCAATAATAATGTTTCAGCTATTTGAGTTGTCTAAAAGTGTGTTTCAGCTAAACCATGTGGCCTAAAAACTGGATAACCTAGGCTGATTGTTCCCATGAGTAACCCAAAAGTGTGTTGAAGCATGCACTGAATGTCCTAACTTTCTATCAAGCAGAAAATGTGAACCACTTGCCATCCACAGTACTCTTAAATGAAGAAATGTGTCGACACTTAAAAAACTGCTCCTATTGCAAAAAAAATTGTGTTGAAAATGAAGGCGTATGATGATCTCACTCCATGCATAGTCATCAAAAACCAAAATATGCTGCAATGACAAACCCTCAGTGGACAAGGTGAGAAATCTCCAAATAACATGCTCGAAGAACTCAAAATTTAAATCCTGATTTTCAGATTTCCCCTTTTTAAGATGACAGTGGAGAGCTACTACAAAGGCCTAGAAAGGGAACAACATATATGAACCTATGTATAGAGATGCATAACTCAATGACACCCTCTCAGGTTTCATCACAAGTCTCCATTAAGCTGCCCTTTCCAATTTTCAACTGAACGTGAAGAGTTTGCAAGCCACCCTTTTGGGTTTTCAGCTTACAACTCAAGTACAAAAGTATAATCAACAAGAGGCAATATCCATAGCCTTAAACAATTTGTATGCAGCTGCATATCAGTAGTCTCAGCATGCTCATTATCAGCATGAGTGCATAATTATTCTTTATGGTAATTGAGTGTAACTTCACAATTCTCTTAGTAGATTGTCATTCAATAGTGCAAGTATCAGTAGTATTTGCAATGCTAAGCTCATCATCAACTGGATTGATAGCAATACATCATGAGTAGACATGAGTAGACAAGCTTTCTTACCAATGCTAGAAAGTACATGTAATGCTGAGTTTGTTATCAACTAGATCGAAAACAACATATGCATCTGGAGTAGACAAGCCATCATCTAAAATGATAAATTGGACTCTCCTTTAGGATTTTGGTGATAGGCAGGCCTTAGTTTGCCCTCAAAAATGATCTATCCATCAAAAATGCATGTCTCATAGGTAAATCTCTAACATAAAAATGCTTTGCAGAATGTGTGTGTTGACCACATGATAGACAAGGACATAGATCAAAACAATCACTGGAGATATGTCCTCAATGTCCAGGATAACAATATGGTTGACCAGCAGATGAAGATAAAACTCAGCGTTTGTTCAAAATACCTCTAGACACAAATTTGATGGATTTGAAATATTTTGGTATATAAAAATTCACAACATCTATATACCTAGAGTCTAGACAATACGATATTTGTTGGGTTTTATTGTCTCCCAAACTCGCACTGTGGGTGGAGATTCAACAATAGGACTAACAGGTATTGATCCATGGTGGAATTCGACAACCCTTTTTTTGACTTAGAACCAACAAAATTCTTCTATGACATAAGAGGGAGCTTAACACTTTTCTTCAAGGACTTTTTTTCTTTTCCTACCTTCTAAGTTGTACTGCTTGATAAAGGAAAACATCAATATCTTTCTTCTCTGGAACACTATTTTGTGACACGGTAGGGGGCTTAATACTTTTCTTCAAGGAATTTTTGTATTTCCCTGCCTTTGAGTTGTACTGCTTGAAGAAGGAGCAAATCTTTCTTCTCTACAAAACCATTCTATCACATATGAGAGGACTTCACACTTCTCTTCAAAGACTTCTTGTCTTCACCAACCTCTTGAGTTGAACTGCGTGAAGAACATTATTATTGACAACATGTTTCTTCTCTACTGAAGCATTGGGTGTCTGATCTTTTAATTGATGTTGCAACCTATTGATTTCTTGCAACAACATCATGTATAGATTGCAAAACTGAATAAACAGAGACTCATATTGATGTCATTGTTCAGATATTATTGTCGCTTCTTGTCGGTTACTAACATCAATTTCAAGGATAGCATGCCATTGGTATATAATGTGGACATGATTACAAAGATTACACATGTAGATTGAAGCTTAGATGCCTATTTATAAGATTTTTGTGAGTGCTTAGGGTTTGGTCTGCCCATCCAGAGACTCTGTGGAACATAGTCTAAAATGTATAATAATATTATTAAAATGAAATGATTGCTCAGTTCATCTTCTAGATAACTGTTCAGATTTTAGTATATCTAGGAAATATAAAATGTAAAATATTGTCCTACTACACCAAGGATTGTGTACAATAGTACATTGATGCACATTTATTTTAATCCATTGCAGTTTGAACAACACGTGGTTATGAGTAATTAAATTAGGTATATTTGTAATAGATAGAATTGTTCTTGAAGTTTAAGAAGAATTGCTTCTGACAGTGTATTATATTGTTTTGAACTATTATCTTATTTATGTTACAGTTCAGTTTTTTATGCACATTTATTTTAATGTATTGTAGTTTGAACATACAGTTATGAGTAACTAAATTAAGTATATTTGTAACAGGAAGAATTGCTTGTGACAGTTTATTACATACCCTTCTATACAAACTCACAAGGTCGCTCTCATCAAATGGAGGATATCCTGCCATTAACACATACAGTATCACTCCACAAGACCACACATCTGATGCTGCGCCATCATAACCTTTGTGCCCAAGAACCTAATAAATGCAGAGAAAAAACTGTTCTGTGAGTAATGATACAAATAAAACAAATTAAGCTCACAAACATTCTCAAACCAGGAAATAAAACATCAAAGACCATTTTTATTAAGCTCACAAACATTCTCAAACCAAGAAATAAAACATCAAAGGCCATATGCATGCACAATCACTTGGTTGATATACATAATTATTTTTCAGCATCCATCACTACATTACCAGTAAGCTAAGCTTACGAATTTATAATTTAGATGAGTGAATGAGCTCACAGTACATCTATAAAACACGAGGTTGCAAGTCCTAACTTATTTCTTCAAGCACCAAAGAGGTTCCAATATTGCGTTGACAGATTTTCATACAGAATTTTTAACTCCTAGCCATGTAATCTGTGATGCATACTGCTACATAACACATGTCATGTTAAATATCCATAATTACAGACTATAGTAAACCTACTGCAGAGAAACCAAAATTTTAAATAGCTCAACACATAACAAAAATTTACGAAATATAATGCTACATACGAAATAGCAAATACCATGTATGATTTCCATTATTCTAGGTAGCCTACTACATAGAATCAACAGCTATCATATTTTAAAGATCTTCAGTTTGATTACAACCATACAGCAAAATATGTTTTGATCTTAAAATGTAATTACTTGCCGATCGATCTGTGGTGTTTTCCCTGAAAAGGCTATCTGTATAAAACTATTGGATTAAATCCAACTGGGATAATTTTATATTGGCCATTTGTCAACTAAGATGGCTCTGTAAATTATTCATGATATGCTATGTATTACGAGTTTTATTTTTATTTGACATAATATACAATTTCTTTCAACATCTCCAAACATTTCCAAGTCTGTTAATTTATGACTCTTTCCACCAGTGTTACATGGAAACATGTTTTTGGGACCCAGAAACGAATTTCTTGTTCCAGACACATTTCTGGGAGAGAGACTGTCCAGGAAATTGCCCATGAACTGCCAGGATGTTTCCTGAAGTTTTCACAAACTGTCAGGATGTTTCTTGGCAGCTTATGGAAACTACAAGAAACCTCAAGCAGTTTATCATGCTGTTTTAATGTCATTAAGCTGAAATTTCTTGTTCCACACACATTTCTGGGAGAGAGACTGTGTCCGAGAAATTGCCCGTGAACTGCCAGGATGTTTCCTGAAGCTTTCACAGACTGTCAGGATGTTTCTTGGCAGTTTATGGAAACTACAAGAAACCTCAAGCAGTTTATCATGCTGCTTTAATGTCATTAAGCTGAAATTTAAAATAAGAAATGCCTTTCTGTATACAGATTCCTGTAATTTCTGGATGCCTAGTGTTTTCAAAAACCATTTCCAAAGTTTCTTCTTGTTTGTGGTTCAAAACTTTAGCTTACCCCTGTTGTTTCCCAATTTCTATATGCAAGAATTTGAGAAACGTAGATTCCAACCATTATTGCTTATAAATATGTTTCATTTTACAAACTTCAACCAAGAAATCATCTAGAATAGTCAGTTGGAAGCACATAAACAAATCAAAGAGCGAGATAAATAGTTTTATGAGAGAAAATAACTAATGAGCCACCAAAGCCAATCAACCGAATTGCAATTAAGTACATGAAAGAAAATAAACAAGCCAGAGCAACAGGTTTGATAGCCTAGCACGTGAAATCCTATTAGCAAAAAGTTTTGATTGTTCATTCAATGCAACTAACTAGTATTTTTCTAGGTGGCTAAAGGGAATTTCCTTAAGCTGAGATCAGAAAAGAGAAATGTCTATATTGTTGTGAATATTGCATAAATGACAGTATTCTTATTAAATGGTACCTCAACACAAAATCTTTTGCATTTGTTAAAATGAATATTGCATCAATGACAGTGTTCTATGTCCTCAAGACATGATCTTGTAACTTTTAGAAACTTTTTTTTTTTAATTGATAATCGATTATTAAAAAAAATTAAAAATCAGGTTACAATATGAGTTCAAACAGCCCAACTAAGGTTGGCCAGAACAAAAAGATAAACAGACCATTCAAACGATCTACAGAATAAAACTGAGCGTACAAGATATCAGAAAGTGCCCTGTCTTCTGACTAAACAGCAAAAATCAACTGTTCATATTGCAACTTTCACTATAACTGTCAATTTGAAAGGTCCCCACAAGTGGCGAGATATCAGAAATATTGTCATTCTCCCTGACCACCTCCAGGTCAGCACCATCCAGACATATATCTTTCTTTTTGAGGCCCATATCTTCTAGGAAATCTTAAAATTTGTAACTTTTGTTATATTTTTCTTGAAACTAGATGTATTGTTTAAAAGATTTGTCATCTGGCTGTCTGGCATCATGTGGCAAGTATTTGGCAAATTTTAACTCTGATCTTTTGATATTTGCTTGACCCTCCTCCATAATTCCAAGAACTTATCTTTGGAAATTTCAATCATCATAGTAACCTGCATCACAACATGGTAAAGCATGAATCTTCTAGAAGACTACATAAGGTGTCTCCTCTTGCCCTGAAATATATCCTCATTTCTCAATTTCCGCAGGAGCCAAAGAATCTCAGTGGTTATAACAAACCAGAAGGAGTTATACTTACTAATTAGCTCTTCAACATAGCCAAACAGAATTTCATACCAAGAAAAACTATCCCTATTGTTCCAGCCCTTAAGATTAGATTGGAAAAAGGACCAAACACTTATAGCAAACTCGCAATAAAAAAAAAAATGATCAACAATCTTAGGCATATTAGCGGTATTACAATTCCTCTTACTAGGGTCCGACTTAAAACAATTCATACCCACAGCCAACCTCTTAAGTAACAGAAGCCATTTAAAACAAGCTTTTTTAGGTTCAAGAAGTCTAGATCAACAACCACTAAAGATTTTGCACCATTGACTGGGGCTAAGCTCAAGATTCCAGCTCTTGTTCACATGATCAAAACCTCCTAGGAATAAGTTAACATTTTGTAGATGCTTTTAGTGTCAATCTTCAAGAAGGCAGAACCATCCCTCCACAAGAGATTGTCATAATTTTCAGAATCAAAGCAAACATTGATTGGGAAGTTCATATTGCAACAAGCTTTTTTAAGCACAAAATAAGTTATTCTCTGAGAAAGGGACAGCCCAATTTCTTGCTAAGCTCTTGCCAACCTCTGAGGTATGCCCCATCGAGAATGTCCTTGAAATTACTGACTCCTTTACTGTTTCGATATTTAGCAGAGCACCCTTGCAACAAAGCAAGAGGTTTATTTTTCCACTGTAGATTCCACCATACAAACCTAGATCTATAGATCTTATTATTCTCATTATTGTAAACACTACAACTTTTAATCTGACTTCTCACAAGTTCCCAGGCTTTTCAAATACTTCTAAATACATTAGAGCCAGATGGAGTGACAGAAAATCTATCAAAGAGGATATCATGAAGAAATGTAGTCCTTTCCACTACCTAGCCTTATTTGGAACAGCATTTTGAAAATTATTTTTAATAAGAATTTTCCAGGGCTCATCCCCAGATAATGCTTTGACTATCCACTTTGTTGTAGGAGCAACACCTTGGGTTTTCAAATCCTTTAAACCAAGTCCACCTTGCCTTTTATCCAAACAGTACCAGTTCCAATTGACTACATTTCTCTTCTTATTACCTTTCCCATCCAACTGGAGGAAATTCCTAATTATCTTTTGAATATCATTTATCTAGTAACTACTGAAGAGCCAAAGAGAAGCCTAGTAGATACTGTATGAGGATAAAAATTTCTGACATACTTGAAACCTGCGTGCCATTGACAAATATTGCTTATATTCCATTTGGAGATTTTTGTGGCCATTTTCTCATAGATCCAATTCCACACCTTTAAGTGAAGGACTAATAGAGAAGGGTATACCAAGGTATCTGACCTTCTTACTAGGTTGTGCTCATAAAACCACTCTAGAGGATTATCTTGCCAACCAAGCACAGTAGATTTACACTAAGATATGTTAGCGCACCAGACACCATACAAAACCATTTAAGTCTATTCATCATAGTATCAAAATTATTTTCTTTCGACCCCATAAGAAAAGCAGAATCATCTGCAAACTGAATGTTCAATAAATTATTAAATTGTCATTATTTGGAAGAATAAGCCCTTTGACCATATCCCCAACATTACTAGCTCTCAAAAAGTAATACAGGGCATCAAAAGCAATCACAAATAGTGCAAAGGCAAGAGGACAACCTTGCCTAAGTGATCTCTACAGGGAGAAGGGTTATGTGAGAGATCCATTAATATCAATTTGCAAAGAAGCATCCTTAAATAAGCCCTTTATCATACTACGAAAGTTAGGGAGGAATCCAAAGGCTTCCAAGGTCATATCAATGAATGACCATTCAACCATATCATAAGCTTTCTCAAAATCCAACAACACCATACCAACATTTTGACCGATGTTCTTAGCCTAGTTCATTGCTTCCCAACTGGTTATCAAGTTTTCAAGAATAAATCTTCCTTTAATGAAGCCAATCTGAGTAGCATTGATAAATTTGGAAGAATGTCAATGAGTTTGAGAGCTAAAATCTTAGCAAGGATTTAATATGAAACATTAAGGAGTGTGATTGGCCTCCAATTCTTAATTTGGCTCTTATCACCTTTAGGAAGAAGTTTTATGATGCCTCTATTAATATATTTACCCAAGGAGCCTTTATCTATAGCTTCTTTATAGACTAACAATAGGTCATCAACAATCCAATCCATATTCTTTTTGAAGAATTCAACAGGCAGCCCATCTATACCAGAAGACTTACCATTACTGAAGGTTTGAATAGCTTTAATAATTTCCTCCCTGCTAAGGACACTATTCAGACTATTGGCATCCTCCTTACTAATTTTAATAGGTATAATTTTCTTACAAACCTCTTGAGCTTTTTTACACTCAATGTCGCCATCCTCAAATTGGAAAAGCTTTTGATAATTTTTTTTGAATAATACTGTTGACATTATTGATTTGACAATTGTCAATCCATGTAGAGCCAATCTCTTCTTTTTTGTTTTTAGATTTGACAAAGCTAAAGAAGAACTTAGAACCCTTATCCCCTCCATTCATCCAATTTAATTTAGCCCTAATTTTCATCCCTTGAGCCTTATTAGTTTGCACACATCTCAATTGATGCTTTATATCAATCAATCTATTTTACAAGGTGTCATCATTTGGATCAGACTAAAGAAGACCCTCAGCTGAAGAAAGGTCTTCTTGGAGTTTACCTTCAAGTAATCTCTCATCCAAAGCAAACTTTTTCTCTAAGGTTTGGAACAAACCTTTCTAGCAGTTAACATTAACATTCCATTTCTCAATATGAGATAAGTGATTGAGAAGAGATTTGTTGATCTCTCTTAAGGTGAAAATCCCATCATTGCAATCTTGAATATTCAGCAACTTAGTATTGAGTTTGAATAAATTCTCTCTCCTCCACGTAACAACTCAAGAATCATTCTGAAATAAGACTTTAGCTTCAATAGGATGAGGATCTGATAAGGAGAAAGGGTGAACTTTTATTCTATTGGCACTCTCTAATGGTTCATACCTGCAGTAGCTTGAGTGGGCATAGAACCTGTCAAGCCTGCAATAAATTCTTTTGCCATATTTTTGGCTATTACACCACACATACCAAATGTCATTGCTATTCTTCTTATCCTTCTCTAGGGTATCAACGAGGTGTAAGCTTCTTTTCATTTTGTTCCAAAAAAATTATTCATTACCTTTCTAGGCCATCTTTGTACCTCCACGTTTGTCCTCTTTATGCTCAATCGTATTGAAGTCTCCCCCCACAATCCAAGGGATTTAGGGGAGAGTGCTTATCCATTTCAAAGTTTCAATTATGTCCTTATAATCATTGGCTGCATAGATTGAGCATAAACCAAATTCAAAATTATCTCTTTACAGAATAAACCAAGCATGCCTGTTACACTACGAAAAACCAGAGGCCTTAATGAAACTGCTCCATTTATCATTAATAAGAATAGCAGTGCCCCCTTATCCTTATCATGTTTACTGAGAACTTGATAAGAATTTTTCCAAATAAAATTTAAGTTAGTTTCAAGTTGAAACCCTACTGCCTTGACTTCTTGTAAAAGTATTCAGTTAATAGTGCTCATTCTATTGCAAAAACTTCTGATAATATATTTTCTGTCAAGGGATTCAAGGCCCCTGACATTCCAATTAATGCAATTCAAACTCACCATTAGTAAGAGAAGGAATAGAGGGCTTTTTTATTCTTATACAATATGTTGAAACATTTAGGGATTCTCTCTTCTTTTCCTTTTCTTGAGTTCTTTTAGCCACTATCTTGTAATATCTCCAATGGGATCTGCCCTAAGATTCTGGAATTAAATTTCTGATTTCTGCCCTAGATTTCTGCACTTTAGATTTTTCCTCAAAACCCTAATTTCTGATTTTATTTTCTGCTCTTAAACAAATAATTACAGTGAACATACACATGCCCAAACATCACAAATAATGATGGCAAATGATACCACAAGTTGACAATCATTACAAGCATGAAATCTACCGTGAAACATGCAATGTAGCACAACCAAATTGAAACAACAAATCTGATTTTCTGGATTAAACCCTGCTGCTACAAACTGAAAGTTTTGATCTAATTTTTACAATGAATTTTGGGGCACAACATGCCAAAAAATGCCCAGAATTTCTGCACTATAAATCAGACTTATAGAGTATGATCTTTACATACCAAATACATGCAAATTAGAAGGCAAATGATAAACCCTAGCTGGGCGAATTCTCTAAGAGGTGCGCCTAGGGTTTACTGTTCTAAACCACCTCCAAAACAAGTGAAAATGCCCTCAAGGATGGGCACTCCAAATCTGCCCACGTGTGGCACTCAAAGTAGGGTGAAACCCTAATGCAACAATCTCCACAATTGCCACCAAGGTGCTGCTCCAAAATTGATCTTCAAATCTGAATATGCAATGTAGCTCTTCTCCTCCAAATGACACCCATGAAGTCCAATTAGGTCTCTGTGATGAGACCTCCACAAGGATGAGCTAGGGTTTTGTCCAACTCACCACATTCCTAAGGGTTTTCGTCCTTGGAATGAAGGCTACCAATATTGCAGCCAAATGAGATAAAACTCAAGAGAAAATCATATGTGAATGATGATCATATGACTTCAAAACACCTTTTATTTATAGCCCTCCAAAATAAACCCCTCAAGGCCGACCTCATCTTGGCAAATCCCTTTTATTTTATTTTATTCTTTTCTCCCATAGGGCCAACCTCCCTCTAGGTGCCAAGAATATAAAATTATTTTATTTTATTTTTATTATTCTTTCTCAACTTGGTCGACCACCTTTTAGGGCTTCATAATTCATTTTTAGGACCTCTCCTAGGTCGTCTTCCTCCAAGGAAAATTATTTGGATTTTTTTTTTCCCTTGGCATCACAAAAGAAATATCCAAAGTCATTTTCCATCCTTTATTTTCTCCTTCTCGGGTCACTCACCCCCTTAGCCATTTTATTAAATTATTTCTCCTTCACCATGGCTCATAAAAAATTCAATTTGCCCAATAAAATTGATTTAAAATAAATGTTTAATCAATTAGGTCATTCCCTTAGCCCTCCGGCTTAGCCTACAGGAATAGGATAGGCTAACCAACTCCATTAGGTGATCACTCCAAAAATGGGGACATGACATATCTTCTCTTTCTTTTTTTCTTCTCCTCTTTCTTATCTTCCTATTTATTAACATGCACTTCTTTTTCAACTCCATTGATAAAAAGGGAGATTTAAAATCACATTCTCACTATCCTCTTTTGGATAGTCCATCTTGGATATGTCATTTGATCCTCCCTCTGGCTGTACTGTGAAAGAAGCAGTTGGTTTTGAACTAGAACTTTCAAAGTTCTTCCCTGGCAGTTCATATTCTTTCTTTTAGTTTATAACACAAAAGTTCTTGAGCATTTTTTTTGTGTTGAATCTCTTTGTCAGCAATTATTATTTTTGCTTCTTTATTCAAGTTATTGAATTTGTGAGCAACCTAGTCTTCAATGGCAAGGCTATCCCTAAATTTTGGGATCTTTCTTATTTACAAACTCTTTATTTTAACTTTTCTCATTAAGATTATTTTCATTATTAACCAGGTCCTTGGGTTTTTCCATGAATTCAGGTTTGAAATTCTTATTGCTGTTTCTAATTTTGGGATGGTCTCTTTTTTTATGTCCCTCATTTTTACACAAGAAACAGGTATTCAATTCTCCCATTAATTCAATATCACAAGTCGTCGTTTATTTACCCATATTAATTTCCAATTTGTCAAGGAAATTAACTCCAAGAGCAAGAGAAACTCTTTTTTTTATGTCCTTCATTTTTACACAAGAAACAGGTATTCAACCCTCCAATTAATTCAATATCACACGTCATTGTTTATTTACCCATATTAATTTCCAATTTGTCAAGGAAATTAACTCCAAGAGCAAGAGAAATCAAAACCCTTGCGTCCAAATGTGGCAAGGTAGTTATGGTTTCTTCAACCTAAAGCACTTTCCCATAGATTGGAGCATATTTGGAATAAAAACCTAAAATTGAGGCGGCGGGCTTTTGCTTGTAATCCATTTGGGAACAATGCATGCCATGACTTCTTCATTTAACACCTCTGAAGACTAGGATATAGCTTTTAAGATAGACTTGCCAACATTTCAATATTCCTTACTCAAGGCTCTTTTTTGCATATTATGACTTTTAAAGAAAATCACAAACAACCCTTTTTGAACCATTCTACAAAACGAAATATACAGACCTAATTTCTTGCCCTAGACATTCAAAATCCATTCATCAAAACACTTGCGTGAAGGGAGTTTCAGTTTATCCCTATCCATGGCAGCAAAGAAGATGGCAATATTCTTTAACCTATTTTCCTCCTTATTCATAGCATTGAACATATCTAGGTTAGGTTCCATATGAAGAATACTAGGGGGAGGAGTGTTGAAGATCGCAGCCACAGGATGATACTTCCAGGCGCGATTTTTAAAATAAATTTAAATGTAGCTATAAGCTATTTAAATTTATATGTTATATTAATATGAAGAGGCGCCTTCATTTGGAGAAAATTAATATTAAATTATTGGCAAATAATTAAATAAAAAGTCACGATTTTGGTTGAGGCCAACCTTCTAAGAAGCACGATTTCTCAAGTGACACGTCTTTCTCTATCAAGGCCAACTTCATTTTGTGAAAGGGTGCGAACCCTAATAGAAACATTATATAAATACAAGGAGTTCATCATTCATTTGATCAATCAAGTCAAGCATTTTCATTTAAGGAGAAGTTCGATTTGAGCAGCAGATCGACTATTAAGGAGAAACATATTCATTTGTATCTTTGCATCTAGAAGAGGTGCTATTCATTGTATTGCATAAGCATTGTGTTATGCCTGAGTTGTAAGCAGATTTCTGCTCTCATTATTATCAGTATATAAGAGATATATTGGCTGGGGTTTTCTCCCTCAGGTTGGAGGGTTTTCCCAGGTTATTTGCTATGTTGTGAGTCAATTTGAATTAAATTTCTGTGCATTTTATCTGATCATTAAAATCTAACATGGTATCAGAGCGGGTTTGAAGAAGATCTTGATCAGATTTCTTATTTACAGCGATACCCTTTGTTCTTTTCTCCTTGTTGTTTTCCTCTTTCACTTCGTCAAGATGGTGAATGGTCTTACGATTGAGGATAGGCTTGAGGGAGCATCAAATTTCACTTCATGGAGATTCAGGATCATGCTCACCTTGGAGGAAAGCGAATTGGCAGAATTTGTGGAGAGCTTAGCCCCCGAGCCTACGGATGAGGAAGAGAAGGCTCTATGGAAGAAGAAAGATATTAGGGCAAAGAAGATGTTGGTTGATTCCGTTAAGGATCATATCGTTCCTATTGTCTCGTTAAAGACGGCAAGAGAGATGTTCAAAACTTTGGAGGAGAAGTAGGAAATCAATAACATAAGCCGGGCACTTGCACTGAAGCAACAACTCCATCATTTGAAGATGGCGAAAGGAGAATCTGTTATTGCCTACTTCATGAGAATAACCGAGTTGAGAGATCAGCTCTCGTCGATTGGGCATGTTGTTGATAGCAAGGACTTGACCATGCTAGCTCTTAATGGTCTTCCTTCATCTTGGGAGTCTTACATTCAGGGAATCAGTGCAAGATCGAAACTTCCCAAGTTTGATCGATTGAGGGCAGACTATATTCAAGAAGAGTTTAGGTTGGCTGCAAGAGGTATTGGGCAAAGCTCCATTAATGAAGACATTCATGTTCTTGCCACTCAATCCTCAAAGAAGAAAGGGAAAGATGGGAAGAAAGGTTATTTCAAGAGAAATAGAGATAAAGGAACTGATGGTGGCCCCGCATTTAAGAAGAAGAGGGACCTCTCCAAGGTCCAATGTTTTCGATGTGACAAGTATGGTCACTTTGCAAAGGAATGTCCTACCAGGCCTAGGCAACAGGCCGCCATTGCAAATGTTGATGAAGTCTCTCTGTAGAAGGATTCAAGTGAATACCTATTCTATTAAGCCTTGTCAAGCAATGTAACTACCGACAACACTTGGCTGATTGATAGTGGTGCCTCTCGCAACATCACCGGATTTAGGGAGCATCTATCTGATTTGGTGGAGAAAGATTCTAGCGAACAAGTCATTATTGGAGATGATACTAGTTACTCTGTGAAAGGAGTTGGGACCTCATCTCTTCACTTGGATTTTGGCGCTTCCTTGCAATTGGATGATGTGCTATTTGTTCCAGGCATCAAGAGAAACCTTGTTTCCATCTCAGCCTTGGAAGACAAGGGTTACCAAGTTGCATTTCAGAAGGTAAAGTTCTTATATGGGCTAAGAACTCCAACATCAAGACTGCTCAGGTGATTGGAGTTAGACATGGGTGTCTCTACAGGCTATGCACTCGTCCTCTTTAGGCTCTAGTGCATGATTCTTCAAGTTTGTGCGATCTTTGGCATCAAAGATTGGCTCACCTTCACTTTCGAGCTCTACCTATAATGGAGAAGATGGTCACCGGCCTTCCAAAATTCAACTAGAAGCATGAAGGAACATGCAAAGGCTGCGCTTTGGGTAAGAATACAAAAGGTCCATTCCATAGCAGTGAAAGTAGATCCAAATGTATCCTAGATCTTATTCATTCTAATTATGTGGTCCAATGTATGTTGCTTCTTCGAGTGGTTTCTTGTATTACATTATTTTTATTGATGACTACTCTAGAAAGACTTGGATTTATTTCTTGAAATCTAAAGAATCTGAGGAGGTATTAGAGAGATTCAAAGAATTCAAAGCTCGGGTGGAGAATTTGTCCGAAAAGAGGATCAAGGTCTTGAGATCCGATAATGGAGGAGAGTACACTTCTGTTATTTTCCGTAACTTTTGCATTGAAAGCAGGGATTAAGAGGGAGTTCAGTGTTTCTTATAATCCTCAACAAAACGGTGTTGCTAAAAGAAAGAACAGATCTATTGTGGAAGCAGTCAAAGCCATGATTCATGACCAAGACCTGCAAACCTCCCTTTGGCCTGAAGCATCCAGAACTACTGTCTGTTCAGAATAGAAGTCCTCACAGGATCTTGGAGAATATAACTCTTGAAGAAGCATTCTCAGGGGTGAAGCCTGAAGTAAGTCATTTGAGGATCTTTGGATGTCCAGTGTATGTTCATGTACCAAAGGAAAAGAGGACAAAGTTGGAACCTTCTGGCAAGAAGGGAATTTTGGTAGGCTATAGTGAGACATCAAAAGACTACAGAATCTACATTCTAGGTCAAAAGACAACTGAGATCAGTAGAGATGTCACATTTGAGGAAGATGTTGCATTCAAAGGATCCAAGGGCACTCATATGGAGATCGATGATGAAGAGCCTCCTCAGGATATGGAAGTTGACCATGTTCCTAAGAATCAGAGGGAGGCTCCAAAACCTAAAGGAGATGATGATCCAGTCGAGCCCATGGAACCTACTGTTGGGCCTACAGATATTGTGATTGGAAGGAAAAGACCTCTCTAGGCCAGGAAAATAATGCAGGAGGCAGAAAGTTTTGCAGCCCCAAGAACTTTCAGAGAAAGTAAGAGACCTAACAAGTTCTCCAGTTATGTAGCCTTGATGAGTCAGGTTATTGAGTCAGAGCCTTCCAGTGTTGAGGAAGCTTCTAGTCAACAAGTTTGGAAAGATGCTATGTCTGAAGAGTATCAATCCATTCTTAAGAATGATGTTTGGGACATCGTTCCTAGACCCAAAGGCAAATCTGTGGTATCTTCTCAATGGCTCTTCAAGATCAAGCATGCGGCTGATGGGAGCATTGAGAAGTACAAGGTGTTAGTGTTTCTTAGATCAGATTAGACAATAAAGAACTCAAAAGAATTGCAACACATAAGACAATGAACACACAAAGATACCCTGGGAAAACCCTCCTCTTGAGGGAGAAAAACCCAGCAATGAATCTCTTCTATAATATAGAACAATGGTAGAAATCTGCTTACAACACAGGCCCAGCAATGGCCAATAATGAATGCAATGAGGTCGCACCTCTTCTAGATGCACTAGATACAAATGAATGAGTTCTTCCTTGAAATCGGACCTGCTGCTACAAAGTGCGAAATCTGCTCTTGAAGATAGATGCGAACTTGCTTGATGAAATTGAATTACCTTACAATGATAAAGTGACCTTGTATATATACATCATAAGGCGCCTCTTGACTTAGGTCGGCCTCTTTAGAGAAATATGATAAATCATTAAATACAATTTAGGTCGGCCAATCAATAAGAGAATTATGCGAATCAATATAGGGTCGGCCCTTTGCTTTATTTAGATATTGGGAACATGAATTAAATAGCCGAAGGCTATTCATTTAATTCATGTGTTCTTTGTGCGGATGAAGTGCAGACCGCAGTTGCAATAACATCAACACTCCCTCTCAGCTAGGGATGAACTTCCATCTGCACAAGACACATTATATTAGAATGAAAACAAAATAGAATATCACCTCAACGTGATATTAACCATTATGGCTACTTCCATAGATGGTTTAAATAAAAATCATCATGGATTCCCTCACGTGATGTTGTCATGGAGTCACACACATGACATCCACCATAGCTTCTCCCAGAGGGTGGAAACAAGGGCTTTCACCTCAAATCTCTCTCAATAGAGAATTGCATTATCAAGGGCTTGCACCTCAACTCTCTCTCAACAGAGAATTGCATTATCAAGGGCTTACACCTCAACTCTCTCTCAGCAGAGAATTGCATTTATCAAGGGCTTGCACCTCAACTCTCTCTCAGCAGAGAATTGCATTATCAATCAAGGATCACTGATTACTGAGACTCTTTCTCAGTCAAGACTGCATTCTCCACCATACCAAGTTTCTCTCGGAAGTACACAAACTTAATCCTGGCGAGAGGCTTGGTGAGTATGTCTGTCGTTTGCTCTTCAGTGCTGATATACCTCAACTGTATAGCTTTCCTTTGCACCATATCTCTAATATAGTGGTACTTGATCTCAACATGTTTTGTTCTGTCATGAAACACGGGATTGACAGATAGCTTTACACAGCTTTGATTATCACAGTGTATAATAGTAGGCTCCATTGATTGTCCAAACAATCCTGCAAGGAGCTTACGAAGCCACACTGCCTCACGAGCTGCCACACAAGCTGCTATATACTCTGCTTCAGTTGTACTCAAGGCCACTGAAGACTGTTTCCTGCTACACCAGGAGATCATAGTAGTCCCCAAACTAAAGCAACAACCAGAGGTACTTTTCCGATCTGAGACACATCCTGCCCAATCAGAATCAGTGAAACCATGTAGCTCCAAATCCACGTTTGAAGAATATCTCAACCCATATCCAATTGTGCCACATAAATATCTCAGGATATGTTTAGCTGCTACAAGATGTATTTGCTTTGGTTCACACATAAACTGACTAAGTGCACTCACTGCATAGCAGATATCAGGTCTAGTGTTAACTAGATACATCAACGAACCAATCAACTGTCTATACATCGTAGAATCCACTGGTTCTGAACTAGCTGCAGCTTCTTTCAACTTATCTAGATTAGTCTCCATGGGTGTAGACATAGGTTTGCAGTCAATCATACCAAACCTTTTGAGAATGTCAACAGTATACTTGCCTTGACTTAGAATCATCTCATCTGGCTTTTGCCAAACTTCTAAGCCAAGAAAGTAATGCATAAGACCTAGATTCTTCATCTCAAACTCTGAAGCTAATTCCTTCTTGCATTTTAGAATTAGATGTTCTTCACCAGTAATGATCAAGTCATCAACATATAAAACCAAAATTAATGCTTCATCATTTACTACTTTGAAGTAGAGGTTAGAATCTGCATCATTCTTTGAGAAACCCAGACTTGAAAGATACTGATCAATTCTTTCATACCAAGCACGAGGAGCTTGTTTAAGACCATACAAGGCCTTCTTCAGCTTGCAGACATGAGACTCTTTCCCATGCACCTCAAATCCTTCTGGTTGCTCAATGTAAACCTCTTCTTCTATTATGCCATTCAGAAAAGTTGTCTTTACATCCATTTGGTGAATCTTCCATCCTCTAGATGCAGCAATAGCAATGATGGTTCTAACAGACGTGTAACGAGCCACAGGAGCAAAAGTTTCTTCATAGTCAACTCCCTCTTTTTGTGAGAACCCTCTAGCCACAAATCTAGCCTTGTGTTTCTCAATGCTCCCATCAGCTGCATGCTTGATCTTGAAGAGCCACTTAGAAGACACCACAAATTTGTCTTTGGGTCTAGGAACTATATCCCAAACATCGTTCTTAAGTATGGACTGATACTCCTCAGTCGTGGCATCCTTCCATACTTGTTGACTAGAAGCTTCTTCAACATTTCAAGGCTTTGACTCAATAATCTGACTCATCAAGGCGACATAACTAGAGAACTTGTGAGGTCTCTTTCTTTCTCTGAAAGCTCCTCTTGGAGCTGCAAAACTTTATGCTTCCTGCATTGTCCTACGAGCCCAAAGAGGTCTTTTCTTTCCAATCACAATGTCTAGGGGCCCATCAGTAGGATCCAAAGGCTCAGCTGGATCAATATCTTCTTTAGATTCTGTATCCTCATTTAGGTTCTCTGGAATATGGTCAACTTCCATATCTTGAGGAGGTTCTTCTTCATCAATCTCCATAGGAGTGCCTTTGGATCTTCTGTAAGCAACATCTTCCTCAAATGTGACATCTCTACTAATCTCAATAGACTTCTGTCCTGGAATGTATATCCTGTAAGCTTTTGATGTCTCACTGTAGCCTACAAGAATTCCTTTCTTCCCAGAAGGTTCTAGCTTTGTTCTCTTTTCCTTTGGAATATGAACATAGACTGGACAGCCAAAGATCCTCAAATGACTAACTTCAGGCTTCACGCCTGAGAATGCTTCTTCAGGAGTTTTATTCTCTAAGATCCTGTGGGGACTCCTGTTTTGAACATAGACGGCTGTTCTTGATGCTTCAGCCCAAAGAGAGATTTGTAAGTCTTGATCATGGATCATAGCTTTCACTGCTTCCACAATAGACCTATTCTTTCTTTCAGCAATAACATTTTGTTGTGGATTATAGGGAACACTAAGCTCCCTCTTAATCCCTACTTCAATACAAAAGTCACGAAATGTGCCAAAAGTGTATTCTCCACCATTATCAGATCTCAATACCTTGATCCTTTTCCCAGACAGATTTTCAATCTGTGCTTTGAATTCTCTGAATCTTTCTAATACTTCTTCTGATTCTTTAGATCTCAAGAAATAAATCCAAGTCTTTCTAGAGTAATCATCAATGAAAATAATATAATACAAGAAACCACTAGATGATGCAATAGACATTGGACCACACAAATCAGAATGAATGAGATCAAGAATACATTTAGATCTACTTTCACTGGAATGAAACGTACCTTTTGTGTTCTTGCCTAGGCACATCCCTTGCATGTACCTTCATGTTCTTGATCGAATTTCGGAAGACCGGTGACCATCTTCTCCATGATAGGTAGAGCACGAAAGTGAATGTGAGCCAATCTTCGATGCCAAAGATCACACATGCTGGTACTGTTATGCACAAGTGCTTGAAGAGGACGAGTGCACAGCCTGTAGAGACATTCATGTCTAACTCCAATCACTTGAGCAGTTTTGAAGCTGGAGTTCTTTGCCCATATAAGAACTTTCCCTTTAGAGAAGGCAACTTGATAGCCCTTGTCTTCTAATGCTGAAATTGAAACAAGGTTCCTCTTTATCCCTGGTACGAACAGTACATCATTCAACTCCAAAGAAATTCCGGAATCCAAGTGAAGAGTGGAATTTCCAATCCCTTTTATAGAATATCTAGCATCATCTCCAATAACAACTTGATCACTGGAGTTGCTTTCCATTAAGTTTGAAAGGTGACCTCTGAACCCGGTGATGTGCCTAGAAGCACCACTATCAATCAACCAAGTGTTAGAGTCAGTAGAAACATTGCTAGACAAGGCTGAATAAAATAGATAATCACTGGAGTCCTTTTGTGGAGCGACTTCTTCAACATCTGCAGTGGCAATTTGAAGCTTAGGTCGTTGAGGGCAAACCCTCGCAAAGTGACCATACTTATCACAACGAAAACATTGAATCTTGGACATGTCTCGTTTCCTTTTGAAGGTAGGAGCATCATCATTTCCATCTTCTAGATTCCTCTTGAAGAATCCTTTCTTAAAGCCTTTACTTTTGTTTGATGAATGAGAGGCAAGAACTTGTAATTCTTCATTCTTTGAGCTTTGACCAATTCCTCTTGCTGTTAGTCTTGACTCCTCTTGAATGCAGTCAATCCTCAATCGATCAAACTTGGGAAGTTCAGATCTTGCACTGATTCCTTGAATGAACGCCTCCCAAGAAAGCGGAAGACCAATGAGAGCAAGCATAGTCAGTTCTTTGTCATCAATCATGTGACCAATAGTGGAGAGCTGATCTTTTATCTCTGAAATCCTCATGAAGTATGTGATAACAGATTCTCCTTTCGCCATTTTCACATGATGAAGTTGTTGCTTCAGTGCAAGGGCTCGACTGGTGTTGTTGATTTCGTACATCTCTTCCAAGGTTGTAAACATCTCTCTTGCTGTATCCAACTTGAAGACAATTGGTACAATATGATCCTTGACGGAATCAACCAATACTTTCTTTGCCCTAGTGTCTTTCTTTCTCCATTGCAGCTTCTCTTCTTCCCCCTCAGGTTCGGGAACTTTTGTTTTCACAAACTCAGCCAAATCATTCTCTTCCAAAGTTAGCATGAACCTGAACCTCCATGATGTGTAGTTCGAGATCCCTTCGAGTCTATCCTCGATTTTTAGACCGTTCACCATCTTGAGAAATTTAGAAGATAGATTGAAAAGAAAAATAATGAGAGTTGCAAACTAACAAATCTGAATCTGATCACGATCTTTTTCACACCCGCTCTGATACCATGTTAGTGTTTCTTAGATCAGATTAGACAATAAAGAACTCAAAAGAATTGCAACACATAAGACAATGAACACACAAAGATACCCTGGGAAAACCCTCCTCTTGAGGGAGAAAAACCCAGCAATGAATCTCTTCTATAATATAGAACAATGGCAGAAATCTGCTTACAACACAGGCCCAGCAATGGCCAATAATGAATGCAATGAGGTCGCACCTCTTCTAGATGCACTAGATACAAATGAATGAGTTCTTCCTTGAAATCGGACCTGCTGCTACAAAGTGCGAAATCTGCTCTTGAAGATAGATGCGAACTTGCTTGATGAAATCGAATTACCTTACAATGATAAAGTGACCTTGTATATATACATCATAAGGCGCCTCTTGACTTAGGTCGGCCTCTTTAGAGAAATATGATAAATCATTAAATACAATTTAGGTCGGCCAATCAATAAGAGAATTATGCAAATCAATATAGGGTCGGCCCTTTGCTTTATTTAGATATTGGGAACATGAATTAAATAGCCGAAGGCTATTCATTTAATTCATGTGTTCTTTGTGCGGATGAAGTGCAGACCACAGCTGCAATAACATCAACACAAGGCCAGATTCGTGGCTAGAAGGTTTTCACAAAAAGAGGGAGTTGATTATGAAGAAACCTTTGCTCCAGTGGCTCATTATACTTCTGTCAGAACCATCATTGCTATTGCAGCATCTAGAGGATGGAAGATTCACCAAATGGATGTAAAGATAGCCTTTCTGATTGGTGTAATAGAGGAAGAGGTTTACATTGAGCAACCTGATGGATCTGAGGTACATGGGAAGGAGTCTCATGTTTGCAAGCTGAAGAAGGCCCTATATGGTCTTAAGCAAGCTCCTCGTGCTTGGTACGAAAGGATTGATCGTTACTTGTTAAGCTTGGGTTTCTCAAAGAATGATGCAGATTCAAACCTCTACTTCAAGGTAATTAATGGTGAAGCATTGATTTTGTTTTTGTATGTTGATGATTTGATTATCACTAGAGAAGAACACCTCATTCTCAAATGTAAGAAGGAGCTAGCTTTTGAGTTTGAAATGAAGAATCTTGGTCTCATGCATTACTTTCTTGGCTTAGAAGTTTGGAAAAAGTCACATGAGATGATTCTAAGTCAAGGGAAGTATACCATTGACATTCTGAAGAGGTTTGGTATGATTGAATGCAAACCTATGTCTACACCTATGGAGACCAACTTACATAAGTTGAAGGAGACTGCAGCTAGTTCAAAACCTGTGGATCCCATGATGTACAAGCAATTGATCGGTTCATTGATGTATCTAGTCAACACTAGACCAGATATCTGCTATGCAATAAGTGCACTCAGTCAGTTCATGTGTGAACCAAGGCAAATACATCTTGTTGCAGCAAAACATATCCTGAGATACTTGTGTGGCACAGTTGGATATGGGTTGAGATATTCTTCAGGTGTGGATTTGAAGCTGGATGGTTATACTGATTCTGATTGGGCAAGGAGTGTTACTGATCAGAAGAGTACCTCTGGATGTTGCTTCATTTTGGGGTCTGCAATGATATCTTGGTGTAGCAGGAAGCAATCTTCAGTGGCATTGAGTACAACAGAGGCCAAGTATATTGCAGCTTGTGTGGCAGCTCGTGAAGCAGTGTGGCTTTGAAAGCTCCTTGCAAGATTGTTTGGACAATCAATGGAGCCTACTATCATTCATTGTGATAACCAGAGTTGTGTGAAGCTTTCTATCAATCCTGTGTTTCATGACAGAACTAAGCATGTTGAGATCAAATACCATTATATCAGAGATATGGTATTGAGGAAAGCAATTCAGTTGAGGTATATCAACACTGATGAGCAGAGACATTCTCACCAAGCCTCTCTCTAGGATAAAGTTTGTGTACTTTTGAGATAAGCTTGGTATGGTGGAGAATCAAGCCCTAGCTGAGAAGGAGTCTCAATTTCAGTGATCCTCTGTTAATGCATTTCTCTATTGAGAGAGATTTGAGGTGCAAGCCCTTGATAATGCATTTCTCTTTGAGATTTGAGGTGAAAGCCCTTGTTTCCACCCTCTAGGAGAGCCATGGTGGATGTCATGTGTGTGACTCCATGACAACATCACATGAGGGAGACTGTGATGATTCATTTGTACTTGTGTTTCACCCTCTGGGAGAGCCATGATGAACGTCATGATGAGATGACAACATCAGATTGAGTGATGAACACTTGTACATACCATCTATGGAAGTAGCCATGATGGTTGATATCACAATGAGGTGATATGCTTTCATGATGAGGTGATAAACTCTTTTCTTACATGGATGTAGCCATGTTGATCGACATCACGATGAGGTGATATGTCTTGTATAGCTGGAAGTATTCCTCCCTAGCTGAGAGGGAGTGTTGAAGATCGCAACCGCAGGATGATACTTCCAGGCGCGATTTTTAAAATAAATTTAAATGTAGCTATAAGCTATTTAAATTTATATATTATATTAATATGAAGAGGCGCCTTCATTTGGAGAAAATTAATATTAAATTATTGGCAAATAATTAAATAAAAAGTCACGATTTTGGTTGAGGCCAACCTTCTAAGAAGAGGCACGATTTCTCAAGTGACACGTCTTTCTCTATCAAGGCCAACTTCATTTTGTGAAAGGGTGCGAACCCTTATAGAAACATCATATAAATACAAGAAGTTCATCATTAATTTGATCAATCAAGTCAAACATTTTCATTTAAGGAGAAGTTCGATCTGAGCAGCAGATCGACTATTAAGGAGAAACATATTCATTTGTATCTTTGCATCTAGAAGAGGTGCTATTCATTGTATTGCATAAGCATTGTGTTATGCCTGAGTTGTAAGCAGATTTCTGCTCTCATTATTATCAATATATAAGAGATATATTGGCTGGGTTTTTCTCCCTCAGGTTGGAGGGTTTTCCCAGGGTATTTGCTGTGTTGTGAGTCAATTTGAATTAAATTTCTGTGCATTTTATCTGATCATTAAAATCTAATTTTAACAAATAATTAGATAAGCTACATTTTATCTGAACAAAATATACAGACCTAATTTCTTGCCCCAGACATTCAAAATCCATTCATCAAAACACTTCCGTGAAGGGAGTTTCAGTTTATCCTTATCCATGGCAGCAAAGAAGATGGCAATATTCTTTAACCTATTTTCCTCCCTATTCATAGCATTGAACATATCTAGGTTAGGTTCCATATGAAGAATACTAGGGGGAGGAGAAACCTTACCATTTTATCCTCCGGCTTGTTGACTGTCCACGATGCCTCCCCCATCCTTAATATCAAATTTTGCTCCTTCCAACACTTCCACTAGGTCCTGGCTCTTAAGAGTTTCCCTATAAGACTTTCTAGCTCCTGCAGATTTCTCATCACCATTTTCATCCACTTCCAAACCCTTATCTCCTTCCTCCATAAATTCGCACACTACAAAGTTAATTATCCCAGGAGGTACTGATAGGACAAAGGATTAAAGACAAAATAATTATTAATTCAAAAGGACCAGCAAGAAACAAGGCCAACCCAACCTAACCTAACAAACAAACCACAAAATCATAAACCACTAAAAAGAGCACCCTTCGACCTGCACGAAAGAAAAAAATGAGGACATAAACATCAGATGTGGTGAAGAACACTAATCAGATTCAATTCCAGAAGGAGCAACTCCAGGTCAAAAATGGAGAAAGACCATTTGTCTTCTCCAACCTCAAAGCTCCTCTCCATCCATTCCTTATAGACTAAATTTTGAGATTGTTTAGTGTTTTTTAAAGCCCTCTTAGCTTAGCCACTACAGTTATAGGATTAAATTAGTTCAATGTAAAAAACTTAATTAATCGATAATTGAAGGTCATGACTCATGCATGAAGTGTATTTTCATCATAAAGCATGTAAGGGCCTATATTAGTAGCAGAAACACAGAATTTGGAGTTCCAGGACTAACTTGCAAAATACAAAATATTTCCTGGAACTTACAAAATGATCGCTCAAGTTCCAAAGGCCTAAACATATATAAAATTACTTCACAGATAAGATTCAACAGCACAGCCCCTGTCGTTCAGGAGTCTTGCAAGATATAACATAAACATTTACTTGAATCAGTGCAATCAAAATCAGTCATATCATTGAAAGTTAAAATCCTGAATAATTGTTAGAAGCAAGACATGTATCTCGCAGTCTACCATTAAGTGTGGAAGTGTGGAAGCATTTTCTTCAAAACTAAAATCAGCTTGATCAAGATAAGTCATGTCAGTTGCCGTGAAGATACTCAACAGTTGCATGAAGAAAGAATGCTTGTTACTCAATCTACAATAAGTATATCCAATAACCAATCTCTTTTCTTGATTCAGGAACAGCACCAAGATTTAGGGATACCAGTTTATGGTAAGGGATAAATCTCAAAGAAACAAGCAAAACATAAAAATTCTGCATCGAAGAAACAACCTTTAAGCTGGTAATATATTTATAACATTTGATTTAAGTGACTTGTATTGACAGGTAATTTCATCCTGTGTAATCTCTGACACTACAAAGCTTTTGTTACTGCTAATTTATGGTGATAACAGATAATTGCTTGTGTCGAATGACTGCTAGTCCTTCAATATCCTTTAAAAAGTTGAAAATGCTGAATTTATTCAAATTTGTATTCAAACATTAAAAAACTTAACAGAATCTAATTTATGTTACATTCTTCTACATTTTCAAAAATAAATGAAAACAGGAAATACATGCTTTTCGTAATTAAAAACCCATATAATGAAGCTTTTAAGTACAATGCTCAAATGGACAGAAAAAGCATGGAAAATAGAAAATGAAATAAATGAACGCAGTATTGCTTGTCACTCAACCTCACTTAAGCAAATCAATCTCTAATTGAAAACTATGATTTTTTTTTTCTCTAAAATAAATTTTGAAAAAAAATTGCAGTACCTCAGGTGCTACATAATTTGGCGTTCCGCAGGTGGTGTGCAAAAGTCCATCTTCCTGCATGTGAGTTACATGAGACTACTAAAGATATTTTGAACCAACTCCAAACCCATCTCAAAAGAATAGAGAATTTCTGTCTATCCTATCAACTGATCAGAGCAAACAAATAACCCTTACTTGTTGAGACAAGGCACTCAGTCCAAAATCTGAGATTTTCAGGTTTCCTTGAGAATCTAGGAGAAGATTTTCAGGCTGCAAATAAAATCATTGATTGCTCAGCAATGCGATCACAGAATCTTAAAGGAAGTCTAAACCAACAGAATGGAAATTATAAAAATCTGCAATTAAATATCACCTTTAAATCCCTGTGGTAAACACCTTTGCTATGACAGTAATCAAGAGCATCTATAAGTTGTTGGAAATATCTACGTGATTCATTCTCACTAAGTCTTCCTTGATGAACCTGTTATAAATATGAGAAAAGAAATCAATTAAAACAAAAAGATTGCATTGAAGAAAGAACTGAAATAAACACATAAAGTCAGGCCATTAAAGAGAGAAGCCCTGAAATAGGCAAATAACTTCAGACCAAGAAATCAGGAAACCAAGGTTCAAAACCATTTTACAGCCCTCATCTAAAATGTTCTTAGTTTTAGTTGAGAAAAGCAAGTAAAACCAAAGCTCCACACCATATTTTAAAGCCATCATATAAATTGTTCTTACTATTTTCAGGTCAGATTAGGGACATGTTAGATCTGCCAATTTGTTTACTTTTTATTCATTGTTTAAAAAAAAAGATTAAAGTTCAAGAAGTCGCAGCTTAATGGTAAAGTGGTACAATCGAAAAGAAAGTGACTCAAATTCAAACCCCCACATCGCAATAAGGTGAACTACTAGTGAGCAGACATAAGCATGTGATAACATATACAGGATTAGGTCCTATTCATCCCTTGAAGCTATCTGTGCCTAGTGATGCCTCCAGGCCCCCCTCCAAAAAAGTAAAGAAGATTGTACTAAAAATCCTGTTAAAATAGAGTATTTAAATATCTTAACCAAATTTTGTATAATTTCTGAATAGCATGAAGTTCTAACTCACAAAGTTATCTATGGCGTTGCTTTTCTTCAAGCAAAATAATAGACGATGCCTTAGAAAACGAAGTACCAAGCATTGCTAAATTCCAGCATACAATATTTATGCGATACATTTCTTAAGATGACAAACAAGAGATTGGAAACAAACAAATCTTTCAGTTTGATTACTGGTGTGTACTCTTTTGAATGATACACTGAGCTTCAACCTTGATATTTCCAACTCTTGTTTCCATTAAAAGTTCTACCAGCCAGTTCAGATGCCAACAATTTGTGTAATAATAGACACATAATGGTCCATGGCAAAGCGGTGCAAATCTGGCAGCTGTTTTCATAGTTCTATCTCCTCCAACTCTTCTGTTTTCAGAATCCTCTGTTTCCATCTAATACTCATTTCTATTTGATATTACTCTCATTCAGCTATCAGAGCATATTCCCCAATGAAGTCAAAAGCCTTGAATTGTTTATCTAAGCTTCTTTCCTTATTTCAACCACTACAGTGAAACATTTTCCTGGATCTCCTAGTACCTGAATGTATGAAAGGTTGGTGATAGTCCCATCTTCCTTGGCATCCAGCTGTCATCTTATTGACACTTGTTTAAGGGATTTCCTATTCTATAACGAACTCATTTTTTTCTTATTATTGTGGTATAGAGCCCAAGGCAATGGACCTCTGGGACTAATGTCAGAATTAGAGATTGAACATCAGAGAAATAAAGAACATTATATTAATGTCCTCAGATGACCAAAAGTAGGTCAATGGGACTAGAGGTTAAAGCAGTTAACAATAGAAATTTCTAGGAAGAGACAATCCTAGAATCAAAACAATAAAAGTATATAAGACAAAATAAATCACTGTGCTGCTAACAAATAGCAATAAAAATAGCATTGAAGGGCAAACAAGAGCATCAAAATAATGTGACAGTGAAGACTCTGATGAAGTCTCATTGAACTTCCCTGTCTGCATCTGAAATGGAGTCTGAGCCAACATTGGTCACTGTGAGAGATAATATTCACCAGGGAGTATCCAAGGTCAGAAGGCCATTCTGGAATATCCTAGGAGGAATCAAAACACTTCCTCTAGAAACTCCCCTAATATCCAGGGCCTGTATAGCTACCATGATAGCAAAGAAGCTTGTAATATGAGTCTGCCCATGTGATCTGGGGGTGGCTGGTAAGTAGTAGGTCCATGTCGCCAGAATGGGACCAAGTCATGCCGACAGGAATGAGCAGAGCCATGATGCCGAGGGAGAGCAGGCTCAGGAATCTGAATAATCTTAGTAATGGTGTGCTGAGAGAAACAAGGACATGCACTGGGGCTTAGTCATCAATAGAAGAGAGAGAGAGAGAGAGAGAGATCTAACAGAAGTTCACTTTTGTGATAGAGGATGGCATAATTCTGAGAGATCAAAAGTACGTACAGATAAATGAAGGTTCTCAGACAGAGAACAATTTTAGATCTGTTTATATGAAAACAGGAGTGATATGTAGAGTTCTGTTTTTGCCTTAACAGAGGCTGATCTGTTTCTGCAGATTGTTGTGACACTGAGAAGTGCAGAAATTATGCATACAAAAAGCCATAAGTTTATCAAAAAAAAAAATCTGAATAATAACAGAATATAAAGACAGTTTTGAGGCCATCTTGGAGCCATATCAACATAGATATGAGCGACACAGTATTTCTATTCTTTACCAATTAGCAGCAGTGTTCTTATCAGTAGTTGGGAGTAAAGATTTTCTTTCTATGTCCCTGGGGACACAGCCCCAGTCTAATTTGACCCCATCCTGTATAGAGAGCATTTCAAGAGTGTGGGGACGGGTAGGAAATATCCTCACCCCATCCCTAAATTTTCAAAAAAATTGGAAACATTCCATGTATATCAAATTTTGGACAGGAAACAGTCAGGTACATTGGTGGAACAGGAATGGGTAGCCATCCCCTATGGCCCAGGCAGTTTTATACTCAACTTTTTCTTTTTTTTCAGAGGGACATGGTAGAGATGTTGGCGCTGCCTCACAAGATCTGCAATCAAAGAGATGGTCTCATATTTTGTGTTCAGAGGGTAACAGTTAGATTGCCATTTTGGAAGTTTAAGATATGTGAACATAGGCTTCAAGGAAAATAGGGAGAGAGAGGAATAAGCCTTGCCATTATACCACCCAGGTGTCAATCTTTTACTGTGAATGAGAAAGAGAATGAGAGAAAGATAGGCCTTAGTATGATACCAAAGTGTGAAGATTGTAATGTAAATGTCAGGGATGGCATCAATCACTTGAAGTAAGCTAGCCAATGTATTGTGTTTGAAAGAAAAAACAAATACAAAGTGAGACATAGCAGAGTTAAATTAATCTCAATAATCCTACCCAAACCATCCAGATCTCCTAAATCCGTAAATGTTGGTCATACTCTGCAATGCCCATACTTATTACACTGGAGACAAGATGAGGAAGTTACTGGCATTGTGATGAGGCTGTCAAGGAGCATCTATCTAGATTTGGACACTAATATGACAGTTTCACATGAAGTGGTTTCCTATTCCTAAGAGAGGGAAATATTTGCATCGCCAAGTCTGACTTTGGTTGCATGCTGCATTCATGTTCTCGAGAACAAAGAAAAAAGGTTGTTTGTGAGAGGCTGTTTCTAGGAGGCTGTGAATCTTGTCCTCGGTTTTTCTCAGATGAGTTTGAACTTTCAACTGTATTCTATTTCTCAGCTCTTTCTCCAGATGTTCTGGGGTTCATAGATCTATCCCCACACCTATATAGGATTTTATCCAGAATTACAATTGCAAAGAAGAGACAATTCCATAATTTCTTCAAGATTGTTAAAAATGTTCTTAGGAGAATGGTACAAACAAATCAATCTTCTTAATGGTGTCATTTTCAACATATCATGTGTGTGTGTATGTGTTTGCATATATAGCTGTCCCCTAATGTCCTCTTAAAAATAGCCTCTCAAAAACATCTCCCGGAAACACATCCCCCCATACCTTGTTAGTGTAGGTTTTTATTTTCCTAGTGGGTTAATTTATTTTCCTTTAGTCATAGGTTTTTCCTACACATTTATTAAGCTTGATTAGGATAATAAAATGAGTTTGTTATTTAATAACTAGGAGATAAGTGATATGGTGTCCCCTTCCTTAAATGGTGGAACACTTCCCACTTTTGGTGGCATCCTCCATTTTTGGTAGTTAATTGTAATGTCCCCTTTTTAGCCCTATGTTTTCCAGCTGCTGTTAGCCTATTTCCGGAGACCCGTAAGCTATTCGGAGGTGATTTTACAGTTTCCAAGATTCTTGGAGGTTTCTCGTCAAAGTTCCAAGAGGTTATTGCAAGAGTTTGCCAGAGGGTTTTCTAGGTCTTTCTAGGTTTTCTGAGATCTTTGGTAGGCAGTCACTACTATTTTTAGTACTTACTATTTTAGTAAGTCACAGCTACTTCTCAGATTGTGCTTATTTTGAGTTCGGACACACTATTTTTAGCAGTATGCTATTTTTAATAAGTGTTATTTTTGGCAGTGGTCTTGACTTTTGATAGTAGTTCAGTGCAGGGTTACTATTTCTGATAGTGGTGGTAGTTGCAATGGTTGGCATCTTGATATTTTTAGCAGTTGGCTTCTCCACCATCCTTGGAGTTTGAAAAAGGAAATGTTTGCAATTTAAGTTAATTTTATATTATTTAAGTCACTTTTTGACCCCCACGCCTAAGATGAATAACTTAAGTTGTTTTTAAAAAGGGGGACTTGAGTTTGGACACCAAGATGGAGACTTAAGTTGCTTTTAAAAATAAATTTTATGCATAACTAAGGTGGACGCCAAAAGTGAAGGTATTAAGTGATTTTAATAAAGTATTTTATTCCCCAAGTGTGGCATCCCTTTTTGGAGGGAAAAAGCATTCAAACTTTTGGGCCTCATTTGGTAATTCAAACGAAGTGCTGCCGAAATGCAAAGAAATCTCCTTGGGCTTTGAGGACAAAATCCCTCTAAGTCAACTTCAGTTCGAGATTGAAAGATATCTCCTATCTAAATAGTGGCATAGCTCCATTTCAAGGGTTGCAGCTGAGCTCATACTAGTGATGGCTTCCTTGTTTCTCTCAGTTTTGGGTTGCTATGATGTCTAGTTTTCCTTTGGTGTGTTAACTCTTCTTGCAGCATTTTGAAGGCATTTTGGAGTGTTTTATCAGACTTGGGTGTTGCTGGTTCGTGCCTTTTCATAGCTTAGCTGACCCACCTTAATGCTCACACTGGTTGGAGAAGCTACTATAATTTTGTGGGTGCTTGATCATTGTCATTCTCATGCTTGGGTGCCACTTTGCCAAGATTTGGTGATTTTTTAACGAGTATTGGATTTTTGGGAGTGGGTCAACCTACGTAGGGAGGCCGTACCATCCAGCTAGAGGAGTTTTGAGTGGGTTTGCTGCTGATCAGTCCGTTTTAAGGTTACTTAATAGCTTACATTGGACGCCTAGGCCTTCCTTGTCATTTGCAACTGATTTGGGGTGATTCTATTGAGTAATGGAGAAGTTATGCTCGTTGGATGTTTGCTGGTTGGGGTTTCAGGCTTGCTGTTCATGCATATCAGACTGTTGTCTAGTGTATCAGACCTGTTGCAGCAACTCGTTTGACCTCCCATTGACCTCCGGAGGACCTTCTTTGAGGTATACTTGTGATATTTTGTGGGGGTGTTCTCATACTTTCATTATAGCATCTTGAGGGGGAGTTATTCTTCATATTTCCATCATTTTCCTTTCATGACAGCAATATATGATAGACTGATATAATTTATGTTGAGCTCATTGTAACACCATCGGTAGTACCATTGGTGAATGCTCTTGTATTTGTTTTTGATACTCACCCCACTAAAGAAGTTCTCCCCCTATATAAGTGATTGAGCCTTTCTTTATGTTACTTGTTACTCCCGTTGAATAAGTGGTTGAGTTCTTTATTTTCTTTTTGTTATGCTCACTGAAAAAGCGGAGGATTGTGTGATTGGTCGGCTTGCCGCCAAGTGCTATTTACTTTCTTGTACTTCCAGTTGAATCTCCAGCTCTTACACTCCCAAATGAACTTTATTCTCCCCACATGTTGATGAGGGGACTGCGAGACGTGTTTCCAGTATGGGGGTACTTTTGGGCCATTTTTTAGGGGACGGCTATTAAAAAATGGGGAAATATTTAAAAATATAGAGAAATTTCAAATACTCATATCATAACATTGATAAAACATTCATCATAGACATTGTAGAAGATTAATACATAACATTACACTTGAATTGAGATTTCACATGAGAATTGACAAACAAATTAACAAAATTCAAATGCTTTCATTGTCAATGTGAATACATATTAGATAAGAATCATAACAAAATGCCCAAAAGCTCCAAGTTTCAACTATAAAATGACAAACACATAGAAAATATTTGGCTGTCCCTAATCAGCAGATGCAACTGGTAGGTCTGTATCAAAATCAGAGCTCAAGTCTGAGTCACTGCCAATGTTAGCCTAAGGTATTTCTGAGGAGTCCTCAAAACATTATGGGGATGGGGACGGGGGTACTAGGGCAGGGGACGCATTCCCAAGGAGCATTGTTTATTTTCCCTCTAAAAGCTATAAAAGGAGGTTGAGGAGGGCTCATTTAGATATGCTAAAGTGTACACAACAAAGTGTTGTCGGATTTAACCTGCAAGTTCTCCCAAAGATCTTGTGAGAACAAAAATCCTCATTATATAACTTGTTTCAAATTTGAAATACAATTTGTGAGAACAAAAATCCTCATTATATAACTTGTTTCAAATTTGAAATACAATTCCTAGCTGGCTGGAGTGATTCTACTCAGGAATCACCGTTGTTTTTCACAGTGTTGTAGATTCAAGGTTTTCGAAAAATGAAGATTTTTTAAGTATTTTGAATGCAAATTTTGGGGTTTGCATTTGGTTATTAATTTTAGAGATTTTTGGTGTGTTAAAGCATTTTAAGATTTAGTACTTGCTGGCCATACAGTTTGTGGTTCCAGGTGTTTGCCCTAGCTAGCTGTCTCCTTCAGTTTATGCTAGATATTTGTGATTGGTTCCCAAATTTATCAAAGATTGGTGTGGTTCTCTTCCTTGTGGCTGGGCGAACCAGTTTTGGAGGTTTATTGCATTGTTTGGAGCTGGCACAAATCCCAAGGTGAGCCATACCATCCTTTCGGAGGCCTAGAAGTTAGAACTATGGCATGAGAACTTGGGAGACAAATAGTTGTCCTATCTGAATGATTTTCATCTTGCTTGTTAGCATCCAGGTCTGAAAAGGCTATAACAAGGGTTTTGGCAAGGTTTTTTGGAGTTTATTGAGAACTTTAAAGGGGCTGTACAATTGTACTATGCTGGCCATACCATTCTGGGAGCTTTTGTGTATTGCTGGGTATGATTTGTTCACTTATCATTGGAATCCCTTTGCTGTTTAGTGGTGTTGGGTGGTCTAGTATCTGTTTGCAGGAGTTTAGAGTGGATTTGGATACAATTTGGATTGTGAGGCCGTACAGATCACTGTACCAGCTGTTCCTGTCATAACAGACCTGTCCTGTGCTCAGTTTAATTTTTCAGATCGGTTAACTCACATTGCAGCGTGTTAGCAAGGTGTAGAGGGTGATATTTTGAGGTTTTCTACAGCTTAGACCCTTTGAGTGTGCGGGCTGTGTGTTAGGTAGGCTGCTGTGTGGATTATCCTTGCTTCTCTGCCTGCAGCGGCACTAATTCTGTTCATAATCAGACCTGCAACAGTCATCCCATCTCTTATGAGGTACTTCTTATAGGGGTTCATACGTATGTCTATTATCATGTAATGATGCCTTATTTTGAAATGATTTTCACCAAACCTTTGTAACAGCAGTTATAAGAACATTGAAAATGTATATCAGAACTTATGACAGCAAAGTACCACATTCTTGCATGTTCATCTTGTGATTCTCTATTGGCAAAATATAAAAAAAAATTAGGGGTGGTCATTACAGATATGTCATATAGCATGATCTGCACTCATATAAGACAATTACCAGAACTCATATAAGCTATGTGAGGAGAAAATATCAGAGTTTCCAATCCCCCTTGTCCGTTGAAAATAGCTGTTGTAAATGAATAAATAATAATGAGAATAGCTGTCATTATTTATATCAGGATTGATTATGGATATGGCTAATTAACTTTTGATTGATTTAAAATTTAAACACATTACTGATATGCATAGTTACCTGGAGATTCATACCCTGACCCTAGTGCTACCACAACTCATATAACTTATAAGCTATATTAGGAGAAAGAACAAATTTTCCAATCCCCCTCTTCCTTTGAAGACGGCTGTTATTATTTATATCAGAATTAATTATGAATATTGCCTAATTAATTCTTAATTGATTTAAAATTTTAAATACATTACTGATATGCATAGTTACCTGGAGACTTGTACCCTAATCCCTGGTCATCATCTCCCACATTAGAAATGCATTCCCATCTCAGAGACACATATTGGTATGTCTCCAACCATTAGGAGACTTTACAGGAAACTTTTTTGCATCTCAATACATCTCCCGGAAGTATCCCTTGAAAATTGGCAAAAAATCTACAGAGGTTTCTCAAATATATCGTATAAATTACAATGGGTTTGCCTCAGGTACTGATATGTGGTTGACAAGAGTTAAAAAAACTAAAGAAATACACTAATAGACCTGTAAGTTTCTTTTTTTGGCATAAAAATTTACAAGTTCTTTTGTAGCATAAAGTTTCATATAGATAATTAAATCCCAATGAGGTAATAGCATGAAGAAAAACAATAATAAGGCTTAAGATGTGTACATGCACTTAAGTTTTTTTATTCAATTAAAAATATAACCATCTTCGAGGACACCCCCATACCATGTTTTTAAAATATTTGGCATTCCCTCCCAGTCTCCCACCATCTGCAGGTGATTATGGTTTATAATTTAGTTGTTTATATCATGATGAGATTGTTCAAAAACATCAATATTATTGATCTTTACTTCTGTTGACATCTATTTCAATATTTCAAAATGTTTTTCTTTTTTTTCCAGCACTATAACTCTTTAACTTCTTTAAAGTAGCATATCCATTGTACAATTAATTTTTTATAAGTATATATTTTATTTTTTTAACCTTTTTTTGCTGTCTCCAAGTATCCATCTCCAACGTTTTTAGAAAATATCATACATGTACCCATCCCACTTTCTTGGACCAGTTCAGTCCATCTCCTTGTAACTATGATGATATGTTTGATTTTCATTTATGATTGGTATGCTATTGCAATATATTATGTTTCAGTTGGTTAACAACAGACTACCTGCCTTTCTTTACGTGACTGATTTTAGAAGATACTCCCCCTCATGAAGGTCGTAACTCGAGGGACTGTATCAACAGAGAGAGGACAGAAGAATGGGAAAAGGGAGCATAGTAGAGAGAAGCAACACACACATGACAAATTTTGAACTATGTGACTGCAGCACGATTAATTTTATTCAGCTAAATGCTGTAGTTATATTTACACATTGTAAATCTTTCTTGCAAGCTCTGACTGTCTACTGATAGTTACATTGTTGATTCACGTTGAAGGTTGATTGCGTGTATATTTTCAAGTTGCTTTTCATGCATTGCAACATTTTACTCATTTTTGAAGAAATCATGACACTTATGTGAGTTTTATAAGTGATTAATGAAGATGACTGAATGCAACATTGAATGTATTTTGCTCATAGAAGCTAAGATTTTTTTTGGGAATTTCTCAGTAAAACAAAAGATAAAGATATTTTCAAATTATTGGTATAAAATTGGGAAAAAAAGGGAAAATATTGGGCTAGGGTTAAGTTTAGGGTTAGGGAAAAATCAGAAAAAATAACACCCAAACCTCGATATTTTACTAAAAAATCACATTTTTTAATCGCATTTTATCATCAATAAATCAAAAGTCAATCAAAAAACTGGCGGAAACATGTTGACCTAATAAAATTAATTTTTCAACAGATTTTTGGCACTTTAACAATAGAGGCAGCAATAAATGATTTATTGGGAGAAACCATGATGAATTAAACATATATGCTTCTATGAAAATTTTGCCTTTGTAAGTGTCAAGTTTATGTAATGCCCCTTAAGCATATGTTAATGTTGGTTATCCTTCCAACTGTTAAAACTTTGCATAGAGTATATCTATTTATCATATGTTAGGTAAAAGATCCTTTTGGCAGGTTTGATGATTATGATACAAATAAAGCTTGACTTAATCATGTTAACGACAGTTACTATAATTGATGTTTTGATCATGGGCCATGATCACAGGCCACTGCATTCAGAATTGTCTTATTGTTGTTATAGACCACTGAGTTGAATTAAAAGATGGATATGGATGTTGGGTATCTAGAAACCCTATTCCTCAAATCTTGTTGATTGTTGACTAAAAGCATCTACAGGCAATTCTGAAACTCTTTTTGGAACTTGTTGAAAATCTTAATCCAATCTTTTAGGCAGTGAATGAGATGGCCACTTTTGTTTTGTGAAAAACTGAGTTATCGTGTTGCTCTTCAGGGGGTTCTCAAGCCTGAGATAGAGGCAGTGTTCCAATTTACCAGGTAGTGGATTGAAACCATGGAAATGAATGCATGCCACATCTAGGCCTTAATTTTTAACATAAGATAACTTGGACTTATGTGAACCAAGAATAAATGCTCATAGGGTTTACCATTTTAAAGGAGAACACTGGCAGTTTAAAAGCTTTGATCCATTGGATCTTAAAAGATTTATTTAACAAGCATTGGGAAGTAGATTAATAAAGTGAGGGAAGAAAAATCAAGGTCTGGCTTCAGAGACTTATCATACTAGAGTGATGAAGGTAAACAGCCTGACTGCACCAAATTTTACACCTCAGTCATTTCAGGCAGCTCAAATTTCCTTCTTCCCCTTACATTTTGAAATGCATATGGTATAAGTTGTTTTTTGGTGTTAAGAGTTAAAACTTTGCTACTTCAACATCTTTTGGTATCATGAGGTTTCTTTGGTCAAATGTTTAGAGTTTAGACCCTCTAATTGAGTTGAAAACATTTGGAAAAATAAGTCTGGTTTTGTTTACTAAACCTATGGGGAAAAAGGAATTCTTATAAAATTTGTAGGTACTTATCATTCTGAAACCCTAGTGCTTGTAAACACTTGACTGTTACGAATGATGCATAGCAGACAGAATTGAACTTGTGTTTTCTTCAGTAAATCAATACTCAATAACCTCTTTTCTTCATCAATCAATCTTCGCACTGGTGCTAATGATCTCTTTTCATGGCAAACCTAATTTGGGGGTCATGGTAAAGACCCTAAATTACAGTAATATGTATTAACACTCGGCCATTATACAGTCTGCATGTATATTGAGGTCTAGTTGTAAAAGATGAATTAGACCTCCCAACAGTAAGGACTGTAATGGTTTGAGTGGAATACCAATGATTCCACTCCTAAGTGTGATAACAAAACTATGATTATCTTTAATTAACAAGTTTTCCAATGCTATAAAGGCTCAAACGTGAGCTATGGAGACCTATTGTTGAAGACAGAAATCAAGGGCATAAAGGGTTAACTCTTCCTTAGGCCTTAGTGGGCCATGCATCCCACAATGCATTCAGTGCTTTTTATCTACTTATTGTGAATCACGAACTCCATTTAAATGTTTTATGAATGTATTGAACCTCTTAGTCTATTGACTTAGACCTCTACAATTGTAATGATGGCTGGAGAGTAGTTAAGATCAACCTAACCCTGACGGGATGCTGGTGCATATCAATCATTATAGCATTTTATTCATCCCAAATACTCTTAAAAGATCAACATGATGATTCAGTTGTAGATTTGACTTTACTCTTACATCTTATGATCGTTACACTTTCTAATTGTTGGCAGTTGTTAGGTGATCTTGTGCAACCACAGTGAGCACATCGGATTGAGAGCATGGATTGTGGTAAGGAATATATCTGCAGACTTGGGTTGGACTGGCAATAGAATATAAAGCTTCATTTAACACCAATTAAACCTTATGAACTAAGATGGAAATGTTCCTAGTTAAAGCTATGCAGATGTATAGATGAAGTTCATCCTTAATCATATCTTGCGATAGTTATTCCATGGGGGAACAACTATCACCAATTTGTTTTCTGCATAAATATGTGCAACAGTGGCATGAATATCATTCTACATATCTCTTCTTTATAGAGTAAATAGTACATTATCCTACATAAGTTGCTTTTCCATTACCAGATTTTTGGAGTGAATTTTGAGTGGAAAACATGAGGTCTAAATAGATGACCAATTGTCTTATAATGATAATACGATATGCAGTGATAGTTGTATTGGTTTGGGAATATTGAAATTGTGGTAGCGATCACATATCAGTGAGAACACAACCTTTTTGCCTGCCATTCAGTTTTTAATTCTGAGAACCTTTGTAGTCTCTGTGTCTATTTAAGATTCTTTGAGGTACCTAGATTCAGATTGGTAAGAAGCCACCACTTTGCAGATGTGACTGCATTAAGATCTCCTGAGAGCCCTGGAAGCAATATTTTCTAGCCCCTACTGCAAAAGGGGAACTCACTTATCTCCCACTTCTTCTAGCTATTTAATCAACTAGCTTCTAATTGTTTTAAATCATTTCGTGGTAATTGTCTCATAGTTGAAGCTGCTTGTGAGCTTGGAATAATCTTAAACCTGAGTATCATTGAAAAATGGTTTTGTTGAAATGAAGTTTATGGGAAATGGGATGCTAAGGATGTAGTAATGTTTCCTTGAATCCAATATTTCTGGGTTAAATATATAGATATGTGATTAGTAGCATGTTGTGAAACGCTTGGCCAAGTACATGATGTATGCATTCATGTTTTTCCTATATTCATTGTATCATCTTGTTCTACATAACTGTCATATTCTGCACGTTGATTGTAATGACACTTGCACATTGTTCATTCTTACTTCGGTGGCTCTCCCTATCTGCTGCCCTCACAAAGAATAGGGCGAATCATGAGAAAGGAAAGTGTGTGGGAGTTCCATAATACTTGTTGGTTGAGCGGTAAAGCACTCTGATGATACTCTATCTCTGTCTGCAGCTTCCTATTGCAGCTTTACATCTACATTGCCTTTGGATTTTTATTATTGTACTTTGAAATACTTTGTACTTCTCTTGTAATTTGTAAAGATGATTATACCTTAATGTCAATATGTTATCACATATTTGTCTTATGAGAAAGTTAATAAATGATACGTCTCTTGTTACTATTGTTAGAAGGACACTATTTTGCAAATAGCCCCTTGAGGCAAAGATGTAAAACATAACTTTCAGAACTGCTTTAGATAACTGCAGTTTATACTTTTTATGATAATGCATTACAATCAGTTTATTTGATTATTGAAACCTATGGTACTGCACATTGATGTTTTGGGTTTTGTAAAGAATAATGATAACATTTTTACTATTTTTAATACAATCCTAAGATTGACGTTTTAACAGCAACTTAATTGTATACTTTTGGTATTGAGGATTTCACTTGTCAACTCAACTTGATGTTATGACCTGCACTTTGGTTCATAATGAATGAATGAAATATAATGTCACCATGATAAACATTTATGCTGATAACAGTTACAAAACTAAACCTGTTAAATAATCTTCAAGAAAAACTATTAATATTGCAAATGAATTGAGGTAGCTTCTTTTGGCAGACTATACTAGAAGGACTCGGGATCTCAATGAGGAGTTAGTTCCTATCTTGGCTTGAAGAATGACAGAAACTATGAAAAAAGGTACATTTTTCCATCTTCCAGCTAGATGGATTCTTATGGAAACCAGTTGCAAAAGCAACTCACTAAATCAAGTAATAAAGACAAGAAAAAAACCAACATTTTTCCTTGTAGGAATCTAGTATTTCTTGTTCTCTAAAGTCTAAAGAAATGCTTTATGTCCAACACTGGCAATTGGTCTTCATGATGCACAACAAGCTTTTGATATTGCAACTAATATTTTAAAGCGAGGAGGATAAAAAATCACAGCCTCTCAAGCAGGTTTAAGCACATACCATGTGCTGATTTTAGAGGTATTGATTTTAAAATAACATTATGCATAAGAAGATCAACTAAAATCTTTGTGCAAAGAGCACATCAAGAGATCAAAAAAGTCTCACAATTTTATCAAACAATTCACCTCCCGTGACAAACTCCAAAATAATATAGATCTTTGCTTGACTAGCCAAAACCTGCACAATCACAGGATGTCCTCTGGTAAGAGAAGCAATTTTTATCATACAATCTAAAAATATTAAATAATAGAACAACTAACCAGATCTAATCATAATACCACATATGAAATGAACTGAAAACAAATAAGAACTATGTACAATCATAAAAAATCAATTGAAACTACAAAAAATAAGTGCATTCAAGAATAAATTAGTTGACCTCATTCAAACGGACAATGTTGGGGTGCCTCACAAGCTTCATTATGGATATTTCCCTTTTAATCTGTGAAATAATAAAAAACATGATTGTTAATGTGATAGACACACACAATAATATGGAATCTACTTTATGTCAACTTAGAACTCAACAAACCTACAACTGAAAGGAAGCTAATGTCATTTAGAAAACCAATAAATGAAATCCTTATAGATCAAATTCCATACGAAAAGAAAGTTCCTTTAGAGTCCATACGCCTTGCACCCACACACCTAACTGTGTGTAGACCATGGGACAGCATTACACATATGGACCCCCTATACACTTGACTATGCATAGACTCTAGGTTGCACATACCCTATCCCCTTTTGGATTCAAACTGGTGCCTCCAAGATGAAAACATAAGATTCTCACCATTAGGACTTAGGATAAAAAGAGAGAGACTTGCACTCAAACAATGTTGAAGCTTAAGCCAAGCACAAGATCTTGTATTATTATCTTAAAAGCATTCTGTTGTTAGATTTTTGGCCATTTTTTTGCTTGAATGGTATAGATCTTGGGGATTGTTGGGATCATGCATACAAAAAACCCCAAAGAGATTGAACCATAGTCATATGACTCTCTCATTTAGTCATAAGGTACCCAAGTTGAAGGGGAAAATGACCAAAAACAAACCATAGTCATGTGAGTCTCTCAATTAGTCATAAATCACCCAAGTTGAAGGAGAATCAGAAAATAACCCAAAACAAACAAAAAATGGAAATAATTGTCAAAGAAGACTTATTAGAATAAATAATCTAATGGCTGTAAATATAATTCAATATACTTATATAAAAATTACAATTACATAAGAAATAAATGCACAATATTTAAGCATAATATTGTGCTCTACAAAAGTAGTAATAAGAGAGGATTCATTGATTAGCTTTGTAACTAATGATTAATTCACACTTGATTGATCATCTTTCTCACTTGAATTATTCTCCAAATTCATTTTCTAATCTGATTGGTGAAAGCTATGTTACTGGTTTGCTAGTATTTGCTCCCAAATCCAAGCCCATTTCAAACTAGACTCATGATCTAAGTCATTACGCTTGGAAATTCACACAAGGGGCAAGATGTGGAATGTGGAATCGTCTCAAACAAACCCAAGCAAACCCAAATAGAATGGTGACAAACCCATCCTATTTCACATGTCATTTTTTTTTTTATTTTCTTGCTTTTTTTAATAATATTTCACATTTGACTTTGACAGTGATAGACCAAAATAAATATTTAATTGTAGAAGTGCCATCTAAACCATTTGAAACACAAAAACAAACTAAATTTACGTCATTTTTATTGCAAACAACAAAAACCATTTCTTTTTGCTAAACTTTCATTCTTGCTTGTCATTACAAGATTTATCATTTAAGGTTCCAAAGCAATTGCTATTCATACACATGTGCAAAAGCCCATTTGCTAACAAGGGAATCAAAGAAAAGGATTTTTGGAAAAGAAAAGTTTATTTTTTCTTACATTTTTATTTTACAAACAAACTCTCTGGTTTTATTTACAACTTCTCATTTTCTTTTCTTGTACTTTCTATGAATGTATCAATATGCTTAAAATATTAAATGAGTTAGCTTCTATTTTTTATTTTTTGTCATCTGTTTTCAATATGTTGTTTATCAGACTTGTTGCCATAAGGATTATAATGGTAGTTAATTCTAGCTCATAGGCCAACCCCACTTCTAAATTGACCCAAATTCTCCTATTTAGAAGTATTTTGATATGATACAATTAGTTCCAAGTGGTGGGGGTATATTTAGATTTCCAAAGAGTATAATGTCAAGTATTCAAGCTAATACATTTGGGTGAACACCTATTTCTATGGCATTCCTAGACAAGGCATCAAAATTTGCCCTAAAAAGAATGATGTACATGTGCCATCAGAGTGAGTGATAACATATATTCATGAGCAAGAGCAAGTAGATGAAATAGAAAGCCATAAATAAAATCATTTTTTAGCAAAGAAAGGATATAAACGAATGAAACCCTCTCTACCCCCATCAAATCCTAAGATTGTGATAGAAAGCCAACCACTTTTTGCCACCCCTCATAACCACCCCTTACAAATAAGGGACTAAATGCATAATTGGAAATAAGATTTCAAAATGAGACTTGAGAGATTGTCGATCAACACATAGCATGATGTATATATATAAAATTATAAATAGATTGGCTTTCAATGTTGTTCACTCACCATATTGGCAAGAAATGGTGATAGAAATTAATGAGGCTCCATATGCATACAAGAGATGAGAAGGTGCATGGTACCTTACTGGAAAAAGCAATCAAGCTTGTATAAATTCATTGAAGCACATATGGGATTCATAGGATAAAATTGCAATATCCATCATTTGTGATGGATGGAAGGATGCTAAAAACAAACCCTTGATCAATGTGATTGAATTGTACCCTAGAGAAACAATGCTTTTGAGAGTCGCAGATTGTGAAGGGGAGGTGAAGGATGGCCACTTTATTGCTAACATCCCCATCACAACCATTGAGGAAGTGATGTATCATAAAATTGTTCAAGTAATAACAGACAAGGCAAATCATTGTTGAGCAGTTGATTTGTTGGTTGATGACCATTATTCACACATCTTTTGAACATCTTGTGTTGTCCACTCCCTCAACCTTATGCTACAAAAGATTGGCAACAAAATTGATTGCATCAAAAAGGTATATACATACTCTGAAGAGATCCACATATTCATCACCAACCATCACATGTCACGAGACATATTTAGATCATTTTTCAAATTGGAGTTGTTGAAGGTAAGTGAAACAATATAGAATTTATGTTTCACTTTAGTTACTTAGAGATTTAGTTTTTTAAACTTAATTTGATTATGTTTTCTTCTTTGAAGTGTTTTATTTTCAAATAGGTTGTTGAGACCTATTTTCCCTCCAACACAGTTATCTTGAGAAATCTTGTGAAAGTTCGAGAGGCACTTTCTAGCATGGTCATTAGCCAAACTTGGCCCATAAGGAACCAAGCCAACATTGAGAGGGTAGAAAATATTAAACACATGATTTTAGATGACTCTTGGTAGGATAATATGGAATATCTCCTTGGTTTCACTAAGCCCATTTTGATTATGATTCGTTATACTGGCATGGACAAGCCTTGTTTGGGAGAGAGATATGATTGTTGGACTAATCACCAACGTCTCCCTTTAGATTCATGACATGGACTAACCGCCTCCTGTGGATCCATTTATCTCTAGCATTTGTATCAAGTGTTAACAGATTGATCTTTTGGCACAACAGCAAACATGTTCCAACAAATGGTATCAGAGCCGTGGTCACGGGTTCGAATCTCCTCGGGTGACACTGAGGAGGGGATTGTTGGACTAATCGTCAACGTCTTCCTTCAGATTCATGACATGGACTAACCGCCTCCTGTGGATCAATTAATCTTTGGCATTTGTATCAGGTGTTAACAGGTCGATCTTTTGGTGCAACAACAAACGTGTTCCAACAATGATAGCATCGACTCAATGATTGAAAAGATTAAGACCATCATAAATGAGAAAAAGGAAGTTCCTAAAGAAACTTTCTTCAAACAAGTACATAAATTACTGAAAATATATGGAACACAATGACCATCTCACTACATCTTCTTGCCTACACATTGAGTCCAAAATACTATAGTGTTGAGGTTCTTTTTGTGCCAACAAGGATTGGCCCATATAGAGATTTTGAAGTCACCAAAGGATACAAGGCAGCATAGACTCTTCTATGATCTTGATTTGTAGGAGTGGTCACGTGTGAGTCTATTGATTTTGCACACTCCAATTGTCAAAGTGTTGAAGCTCTTCATGACAAGTTCAAGAAAGATGGTAACAATTGGTGGTACTTCCATGGCCAACAATTCCAACACCTACAACATCTTGCAATCAAAGTTTTATCACAAGTAAATTTTATAAAAAATATATATCTAAAAACAAACATTTCAAGTTTGAAGTTTCATGTTTCTTTTAAATTTTCTAATTAAAACTCTCAAACTCTACCTCAAAATGTTGCTATTTCATCTACATCTAAGTGGAATTGGGGCATATACTCCATCCACTCAATAAAATGAAATTGATGTTGAATAAACCGGATACTGAGAGGGGGGGGGTGAATCAGTATCCACACAAACTCATTGAACAAATACTTAAAACTTTATTGCAGTACAAAACAGATTAAAGCAGTAGTCAAGCATTAAGTTCCACAACACAGAAACACCAGATTTTACGTGGAAAACCCAATGAGGGAAAAACCACAGTGAGGATTAACTCACAGTATATAAAGTTATATCAAAACCGGTTCACTGCCAGATACAAAAGCTCGCTGCATAAAAGACTTACTGTCCAAAATGGAGGCTCACTGCCTACAGAAATAAGTAAACAAAAAATGGCTAACCGCCAAAGTTGAACTGAGAAATTACACCACATGTGCAAGTTCAGTTCCTTTGATGCTCAGAGTATTCACATGATCTAATCTTAAACCGTTGTTCAGACACTTCGCTCTTACACACACTTCTTCTTCTTTTCACTTTCGCATCCACTGCCCATTTATATCACTTCTCCTTCATTGCTTCGTCTAGCTCTCATCTTCTAACCATCTTGTATATATATATACCCGATATATCCGTATGCATTGATTGGATCGGCCTGATTAAAACAAATTTTCAAGTCGGCTTCATATCGAAAGTATTTCACCCGTGTCATGCAACATTATGTCGGCCAAGATTAACTTAATACCAAGATGCAATCTCAAGAACCGATGCCAACGCATCACCCAATCTCATGAACATACACGCTTCCAACCGTTATAAGCCTTTTTCCAAAACCGTAGATCATACTGATTACCAAAGGAGATATTCGGACCAACATACCAAAGATACCGAATCAGATACCAGATAGGATAAGCGTGATCTTCACACCGGTACAAGATACCAGACCAACATGGTGACATCAATGACAATATATGACAAACTTCCAACAATTGATTGCACTAAAAAAAGATAGAGGATTAGTGTAGGTGCATTACAACTTGTACCTCCTTTCACATAAACAACCTGGCTACAAGGAAGGTGACACAAGGTTGTAGGTTATAGAGCTGAAGCATATCAACTTGGATGCCTCCACTTTCTAGCATGTTGTGTTTGAAGAGCCAGATATCAAGCAAACTTTTAGTGCAAGTGGTAGTGGCATTGTTTGCAGTCCTTCAAATGCTCCTACATCATAAAATGTCAATGATGATATATTTTTGAAGGCCCATATGTGATATGACACTAAAACCTAATTGTTGAACTTGATATTATTATTTTCATATTAAAATTTGAACAATAAATATTTTCTAATATTCATGTTTTAAATGACATTTGAGTTTATGGTGGTTTTGTTTATCATAAGATGATATGTGATATCCTAACCTTAATTCCTACTTTTAGGCTGCAAAATCATATCCCAAAAGTACAAAAGATAGTTGACCAATACACCAGATTCTATATGTAAAATGGGGTTCTCTTGACAAAAACTACTAGGTATAACTCTAGAGCAAGCTTCTAAGTGGAATAGGACTAGAATAGCGCACCAAACTTTGGATTCAAACCACAAAGAGGGAATCTAGATGCCAAGAGAGCCCTCAGAACCAATTAAACAAGAATCACTTTTGTATATATATCATTTTGCAACCTAAAAGTAGGAATTAAGTTTAGAATATCACCACATATCATATAATAAACAAAACCACCATAAACTCAAATGTCATTTAAGACATGAATATTAGAAAATATTCATTGTTCAAACTTTAATATTAAAATAATAATGTCAAATTCAGCAATTAGGTTTTAGTCTCATATAGGCCTTGAACCCAATCCCCAAAAAATAGTTGGATCCCCAAACCAGAACCAACAACTTGGGGTGATAGTATAGCAGGCTTTTTTGTAAGCATTTTTTGAGTTTGCATGTTTACTCCTACCTAAGCATGGTGTTCTCTTAACATAGAAACAATACTTGATGCAACTCTCATGCTCTATAACAACTTGCCTATACTCTCCTTTATAACATACGTGAGTTATAAGTTATAACATATATAGTTATACAAGACTAAAGAAATGATAGTTTATACCATAGCAGATGCTTTGAGATGCATGGAAATAGTCAAAAGGGCCAGTAGCATTGCTTTGCTCGTCAAATCCAAGCCTGATTTTATGTAAGGAACAGCAGCCAAATATAGCACAAAATTAGCTGTCAACAACAGCCTTATAATCATATTTATTAATAATGACTTATCTTGGATGAAATATTCAAAGTTGGTGCCAATATTCACCATGATTAAGAAAACATATATTTCTGATATTTCCTGAAAAACTTCTTCCAATCAGATGCTGAGAAAGCCATTAAATTTCCAACATTGAATGGATTGGATTTCTAAAAATATCAAAATGGTGATGGTAGGTGTAAACTCCACACTATCAGAGACAATTTTCCCTGTAATGTCCCCTTTTAGGGATTGCCCTAAATCTTGACCTAGAATCAAAAAATTAATGTAGTTAGGGTTATAACTAACCAAATAGATGCTTGAAGTGATATAAAACTTGGCTTAGGTCCTGCAATCATGTTAGACATTATTGGAAATATAATTCATATGATCAAACTTATATAATGAATGTCTTATCTATTTAAACCCTATAAAAATACAACTATTTCAAAATTATATAAGCTACACAATCTCCACAATGCATAGTGGAAGTTTAATCATAATAGGACTTGGATGAGAAACATGATAAGTCCACCCAAAGCTATCCATGCTAAGCCCAAGAGCGGATATACCATCCCTCTTGGCCCCAAGTGGCAGACCCCTGGCCATCCAACATGGGGTGGCGTACTTAGTGGATAAACTTGTACCTGCTTTCCCTATCCATGTTGTCTTATCCAGCCTTCTTATGATTGAGACTTTGTGAATCCTTCCCAACAACCAACCCATGTAGAGATTGGGGAAAAGCTACAAAAGGAGGCCCATAGATTCCTCTTTCTAAGCCCAAGGGCAAGCACTCACCCCCTTGGCCCCAAATGGCAGACCCCCGGCCATCCAACATGGAGTGGCGTACTTAGAAATAAATCTAGTACCTACTCACCCTACTGGTACTTCCCCCATTTCTCCTCATGGTTGCTTGGTGAGAATTACAAACACTAAATATATCTAGATTCATAGAGATTAATAAACATATCATCATTCACTATAATCATAATAGTGCATACAATATTTAGTATAACATAAGACTGCTATATTCTCAGAAGCAAATATATTAACAAATGCTGACTTCTACCTGAGTGCAGATAATTATGTTTGATCTACTCCAATCGCCTTGCTGTTTAATCTGTTTTTCTTATATTCAGAAGATATTGCTTAAAGAGAAACAAATAGACTAGATGAAATGAATGTTTACTAATAAGGATTAATAATTGCTGCAAGCATCATTATTGCATGATCGTATACATTGTGTGTGTTATATATTTATTTATTTATTTATTGATTCATTCATTCATTTATTTATTTATTTCTAATTGATATGAACTTATATCTATTTATATATATAGGTGTATATGTAATTATATTAAACTTGTTTCCCTTATTATGCATTTATCATGTGTCATCATATATCTCTCATTGAACCATCTTCTTACTCCCACATATTTCTTCTTGATATCTGCTCCAATTCCCAATTGATATTCCATTCCTTATCCCAATCTGCTCATACATTCTTCATGAATAAATCTGCTGATCTGAATGCAGATATTTTTCTGAATATGATTCCAGATTTCTCCTTTATTTTCCCCTCCATGATTTCCTTTCCTCCAACTTCTCTTTATCTTTATATCCTCCTTATTCCTTTTCATGAAAGGAGGCATCCCTTTGAATGGAGACAACCTTTTATAAAGGTATGACCATTTGCCAACAAATCACCATTAATTCAAACCTTAATTTGCTTACTTTAATGAATTATATCCTGCTCCCTCTTTTTATATCGCTGTCTTTCATTATTATAATGTAGACTTTAATCGCTGCTTATTGAAATAAACTAATCGCTGCTCTTTTAATGATAATAATCGCTACCTTTTTTAAAACTTCTAATCGCTCACCTTTTGGATCATTATTATCTCCTTATCTTGGGGCAATTAAACTTCACTTGTATACATTAACATGGGCGCTGAAAGCTATTAATATATGCTTGGAACACATGCCTAAGTGGTCAGCCTGCAATGAAGATATTAACAAAAGAAGTCGGCCAGCATGGAGAAATTGTCTTGTGTATAATTTAATTCATATGTCAAGTATGATCGGCCAGTGTAATGTTCTCATGGCGGGGGCATGACATTCCCTTCGTGCACATATAGGCTTAACCCATGTTACCAGCCCAGAACCAGAACAGCCAGAGGCCGTTACAATCCAAAAATCATTTTTCAAGAAACTGATGTTTATTAGGCTTTCTCTGTCCTTAAACAGAAATTTGATCAACATTGGTTAAAATTGTTGTTTTTAAATCAGAACTCATTCCACAAGTTATCCAGTAGCCATTTCAATGTCTGTTCGCAAAAATCCTTTTTCTGAACACTACCCTAAATTCTCCATTGAGATGTATTCAGTATTTCTGTTCAACAATCACTCAGTAGATTTTAGGGGTGTTCATAGACTCTGTAATGTATACTTTGTATGCCGATTGTGGATCAAATCGATCAAACCAACAGTATGTGGCAATTAACTTTGTCTTGTGTGAATATAGTATATTATTTATCACCATCTTTGTCCAAGTTAATGTGGTATAATCCGTAAAATGTATGCACCATTTTAAGAGTGACCTGTGTTTAAATCCCTTAGTGGACATGAACAAGAAAAATGGGTACCTTTCTTTGTTAAGTTCAAATGGGTCCTCCAATGAAGCGTATGACATCATCTTTGAACTTGCACATGTATAACAGTAACTTTGAACTTGCACATGTACAAGTAACATTAAAAAAAATCCCCAACACCTTATAAGGTATTGTGTTTGCCCTTTCTGGTAATATAGTTACTAAAACAGTTCTTATTCCTACAACCTTAAAGTATTTAGTTTGTGTTTGTTCTTTCTGGACAAAAGCTTGATAGACTGTACACAGTTGATCCAATAAAAGCTTCAACAAAATATAGAGATAAATTGTCACATACATGAATGCAATCAAATTCTTGAAAACAATTCAATTCAACAACCCAAAATATTTAATTCTGAAACACTAAAATTTTGATTTTAATTATGACATTTCATGTAAAATATTCAAATCGAATCAGGATATTCATCCACACAACCTATCAGTATTGAATTGGGATAGGTTGCAGATCATCTACTTTCTAAATGCAATCAAACTCTTGAAAATAATTATATTGCACTATACGGACGTTTAATATTCAACGATTTGAAATTAACTTTAAATAATTCTTGAAAATAATTCAATTCTACTCCCTAGAACGTTAAATACTGAACCTAATTAAGTTCAAATTTAAATTACAACAATTTATGTGAGAACTTCAACCGACATCAGATCATTTATCCATAGCCTATCAATACTGAATTGAGATATGCCATTTATGCGACCTACTTATTGAGTGGAAGAACTCATATTTTCTATCATATATCCAACCTACCCATTGACCGTGAGAGGTTCTATTTCCACAAAATCAAAAAGGAAAACGCAAAAAAACACAAATTTCCTCAAAAGAAGAGCTGCTTACCTGGTGGACCATCCTATTCCTAAGAATGGTTCCCTTCTCAAGCACTTTCATGGCCACGCTCTCTCCAGTCTCTGTATTCTGCGCAAACTTCACCTTGGCGAAGGTTCCCTCGCCAATAGTCCTTCCCATCTCATACTTCCCCACCCTTCGCGTTACGACCTTCCTTGACTTCTTCATGATCACTACCGACGGATATACAATGTATGCACAACTTACTCAAACGGATATACAGTGTATATACAACTTCCCTGGTCCAATATAGATATCCACACACCAATAATTTCAACTCTGATATGAATAATAAATGAAAATTTGAACGCCAAACTAACAACAAGGTAAAGCTAAACTCCAGGTACCAAATAACCCATCGTCGCACCAAATTTAGCAGTATTTCCAGAGGCCAGAAGACTATAATCGATCGCAATATGTTCAAATCCCTAGCTAAGCTTAAATTCCATCAAACAAGCATCGAGCAGGCATTTCAATACGAACTAAATGAAAATGATACTTTGACTCCAAAATATTGAGCTCCAAGAATCCAAAGTTCACAAATCGACCATCAAAGGATCAGAAATTTCTTCAAGAATCCAAAAGTGCAATCTAAATTTACTGTAGAAAGCGGACGTACGATTAATTACGTAAGGAAAACATATGGAAATTCAGCAAAGCGCTAAAAAACCCTTTTCCTTTGCCGGCCTTCAAGATGCCGATCGGCTTACGTAGCAGGTGTATTGTCATTATTTTTCAAATTTCGATTTGTTGTCTCACCTAGATAAGTAGTCGACAGTTGTCATTGCCAAATCATATTTAGAATCGCCTAATTGCATAAATTCTCCTAGTCAAAAATGTTGTGGAGGACGGTGTACATGAACTCCCAGCTCTGTGGAACTCACTCCAAAATCTCTGGATTGAATCTGCACCTTCCATGTTTGGAAACTTGTGCACAACATTAGTGAACACTTAGAGATCTTAAATTTTGCACCATGCGATTGAGAAGAAGCAGCGAGGACTTTAGGAACTTTTTTTTTTAAGTTATTTTTCCCATTTTAGAGTTACTCGCTTGCGCGATCTCAGCATTAATTATTGTACTGTTTGGGGGTTTCTTTATTTTTAATAAATACATTGACTATAAATCAAGTGATAAGTCCGTTCCAGTCCGTTCTTATCCGAGTGGGTCTCTTTATTTTTTTTAAATACAATTAAATAAATTGTAAAACTTGCATTGGATTATATATATATATATATAATTTGATTAAATATATATTTAGGTAGTGTGTGTTGGAGTATTTTTAGTATGTGAAGAAGAATATTGAATATTTACACGTGTAGAGAATAAATATATCTAATTAATGATATAATAATTAATAAATCAAAATTAAATATAGTATGTGATGGAGAATATGGAATATTTATATATGTAGAGAGAATAAACATGTTTAATTAATGATAATAACTAATAAATCAAAATTGAATTAAGAATTGTGATTAATAAGTGAAAGGTAAAGGGTTAGGAGTGATTTAATCACTAGTCTATATTATGATATAATTGATATAATGATCAATCAACAACAATTTTTTTAATGAATAGATCAATCATCACATGTTACTTTTTAGGGTTAGGACACTCTCTCTCTCTCTCTCTCTCTCTCTCTCTATATATATATATATATATATATAAAATGTTTGTGATTCGTAAGCGTCTTTTTTGTTTGGAACTATGAATCAGAGAAGCCACAAATAAGGGACTCTAGGTCAAGCATGCAAGCACATTGGATCAACGAAGGTATTTTTTATTCATAAGTATTTTTTTTGTCTGGAGCTATGACCTAGAGAGGCCACAAATAAGGGACTGTGGGTCAAGCCTGTGAGCACATTCGATCAACAAAGGCATAGTGCATGTGATCAGAATAGCTCAGCAGAAACTTGAACCCTAGTGGGCACAACAACAATGCTACCACTTAACCATCGCACTATGGGATGAACCCCCTCTATTATGATATAATTGATATAATGATTGATCAACAACAAGTTTTCTAATGAATAGGTCAATCATCACATATTCTTTAGGGTTAGGAGTAGTTTAGTTACTAGTCTCGATATAGTTATTATCATGATCAATCAACAACAAATTTTCTAATGAATAGATGAATCATCACATAATGTTTTTTTCTTATTTCTAAAGTTTTTATAAATATGAAAAAATATTTTTTAAATATGTAACTTGCTAATTAACTTTTTTTATATTTATGTGGTGTTTTATTAGCTCATGTCAAAGAAAGTGATTATATTATGTTTTTTTGTGTGGTCATTTTGTATTCATTTAATTTAATTTTTACAACATTCAATCTTATGTGTTTATTTTCCTCTATAAAGATTTAATATTTATAATAATTTTCCTCCATTCCAAATGTAAATGCCAAAGAATAACAAAATTTGTCTTATTATACTCACCATAAGTGTTCTACTTAAGGTGATAAATATGTAATATGAATGTAATAGGTGTCCAATATAATATTAGTTCCCTTAAAGTAAAATTAGTGACCTTCATTCCATTCTTATATTTCTCTTAATGCAAAAATTATCGCTTTTACTCTATCCTTTAATGCAAAAATTGTTGTATTCAAGAAAATCATTTTTTATGTTGTTAGAGTCATTTTCCCTATGTGAGCTAGCGACCTAAATGTATAGTCCCTTAATGCAAATATGGTGACATCCACTCCATTCTTATATTTCCCTTATTACAGAAAATGTTGCTTTCACACCATTCTTTAATACAAAAATTGTTGCTTTTGAGTATTCTTATCATGAAAATTATTTTTGATGCCATTAGTCATTTTGCCTATGTGATCCAGCGACCTAAATGTATAGTGTATTGTTATTGCGCTACCTTTTTAAGTACCTACCATTGAAGGATACTATAATGTTAAAAATGTAAGCTTATTCAATTAATTTGTCAAAAAATAACCAATTATCTCTCTTAAATTTTTACCAATATAGTTTTCAATGTTAAAAATGATTGGATGTTAAATTTACCCTCACATTTTGTCTTTCACTTTAATTGATGTACACGTTTATTTTTATCATACAATCTAAGAAACTTGACTCAACAAAGGTAATGAATCTTTTTTTTTCTTCCGTCGCATCTCCCTTAATGTCTATAAGAGTGTATAAGTAGGTGCTAGTGATAAAAAAATAATGATAATGACATTGTCTCAAAGTAAAAGTACAAAGTTGTGTCACACTTTTATAAAGGAAATAGCCAAATCCAACTTTTAAATTTGAATCACTAAAATTTGGCATATATGTTTTGAATTTTGAAATGATACATAAACCAATAAATATGTATTTTTTAGTATATTTTATGTTTGTATTTTTTTAAGAAAATTAAAAACTTATTTGAATATAGTTTTTTTATAAATTGACATTATAATTTAGTTGCTAATAAAATGATGAAAAGTGAAGTTACATGAGACGTTGATCTTTGTAGTTTTTTTTTTCCTTCGAATTTTGTGTGTGACTTGAAACTTTAGTGCATGGATAAATTTATTTCCAATTTTGATAAATATATATTTTTAAATAAATATTAAAATGTGTGTGTATTAAAACACAGTTCTTTCCATTCGACATCAAATTTCATATTAACTATTTATCTAAAATAAAATAAAAAATTATACCATCTTGATATAGATTCTTTTATGTAGTGCATCATATTTTTTTCAAATTTTTAAAAAAGGTCCTAGTATTTTTTTTTGACATGGAAATCAACCTAATATTTTATGTTTGTTGGCGTAAGAACTAACACCTTTGGAGTGTAAGTTTGTACGTACAGCTATGCACACTACGTAATGAGTGCTCTTCAAATTAGGAGGGGAAGCTCCCTCGTTGTGCTGGAATGCATGGAAAAGAAGAGTAAACTAAATCCTATCTTTTTGTTCTCAGTTGGTAGAGGCACAAGGTTAAGAAAACCTAGAACGTTGCAGCTAAGGATTTTCTAGTTTTGCAGATCATTTAACTACAACTAAGCTAACTTCTTTAAATCTATCCAGTTTCCTCAAGAAAACAGAAAGTGAAGAAATGGAGCAGGAATGGTTTTATACGATAAGCTGGGTACAAATTCGCAACATGAAGGCAAGGTGTGCACAACTATTTGCTCAGCTGAATAAGATTATTATCACACACATCATACGATAAGCTTTAAGTACAAATTCTCAACATGAAGGCAAGGTGGGAACAACTATTTGCTCAATTTGAATAGGCTTATTGATAACAAAACACAAAAGATAGCCAACTAGGACAACAAATTGCATAGGTGAGACAGGCGTACAATCTACGATCAAACTAGCCACTATATCTAACTAAGGCAAGCATTCACCATAGTAATTGCATGGAACCCGAGTGGCATAACAATTCATTATCAAAACAAATGCTCATGAACATATACAAAAAGATAATATTATGGGCAAGGTCCAGGCACAACATATATTAATCTCTCGTGCAAAAGTTCTAATTTGCAAGGGTGAACCAATCTTGAGAATAGGCATGTTGCCGACAACGCAACAATTCTCTATCACTAGGAAAAGTTCATTACAAGTGAGCTAAAAGCTCTTATTTATAGACATCAAAGGTGTAGGCAACCCTAAAATCACCTTGAGTCAACTTAGAGTCTCGTAGCATGCGAGATCTTTATTCCTAAACCCTAATAAAGGAAACTATACAGTTAACTGGCAAACTACCATCAGTTAACTGAAATATCTAATCTAAGTAGACAATGTGCAAGCATGCACATCCTTATTGAAACCAAGTTAACTAGAATACTACCATCAGTTAACATAAATCCTAAAAAAGAAACTCCAAGTGAAAGTAGATAATTCCAAGATAGACATGTGTGAGATGCATGACAGCGAGTTAACTCAGAAAGAAGCGTCAAGTTAACTATTGTGTTTAATGTCTACCTTGGAAAATATGGGGTGCCCTGAACTGAAGTTCACTGGCCTTGATCTCGAGCAATTAACCCCTCCACGAGGTTGTTGACTATATCTCTATCTAATGGTCGTCACATGTCTCAACTGTCAATTCACTATTTGTCAGTAACTCAAGCAAACCTGGAAATCTCTGCATACTTAAACTGGCACTTCACTTACTGATAACCCTGGCGAGTTTGTAACTAAAGTGATGGCCACTGTTTCTTCTACAGCTTGACGCTTCTCACATTTTTGACGCTTTTCTCTATGGAAGAGTGTTGCATGATGAAACCGCAAAGTTTGACTGCAAACACTTTGGTTGTGAGAAATGCAAATGAACTTGCTGCACACGCAGAAACCCAACGGTATCAACCCTCTAAACTGGCCTTGGAAAACAATCAACTATACGAGGCATGAAACCATGTGAACTTGAGTGACTACGCCTACCAACCTTCTGGATGCACTTGATACAAATCGGTGTCAGCTTTTCTGATGAAATCATGAATTAAGACTGACTTGGTCTTGAATTTGGTCTACATGAACTGCATCCTGAAAAATTCGCCTGTTGACTGTGAACATGGCTATGTTCTAACAACTTTCTCCGGAAAGCCAAAAATCACTCCAGATAAGGCTAAAAATAACCTGTCGAATGACAATTTTCATGAAAAATTATGAGACATGGGTTTTGTGCAGAATCAAATTCTAAGATGACCCTCAACGTCAGAAATTTGGAAAAATGTGATTTAGGCACGCATGCAAAAGGTTTTTAGTTGAGATCTGAGGGGCTGTGAGGGCAATTTTTCTCGAGAAAATTTGGAACATGGGTTTTGTGCAGAATTGAATCCTAACACAACCTAGATCGATATATTTTGGAAAAAATGTGTTTTAGGCCCACATGCAAAAGAAAATCTCAGAAAAAAGCACAAAGCTCTAGAATAGAGGCTGTGGGGCAATTTTCACAAAATAATATGAGACATGGGTATTGTTGTTGATGCTCAAATACACGAACCTCGATGCTTTGTTTCTGAAAATCTTGTTGTTTCCTTGACATGTGAAGAATACCTAAGACGAGAAATAAAAGAAATTTAGACAAAAGATAGAAGTTTTTGTTTGTTTGTTTTCTCTGCTTCTGTAGAAATTTGCCTATGTTTGTATGAAGTTTGCTGATGAATCTTGACCTGTATCTGCAAAAGAATATTTTGATGCCTTTGAAACTTGACTGCTGAAGAAATACGCCCAACTCTAGAAATAAATTCACCTCTGCTCAAGCTGGATGAATGAAATGATAGACGTCATGCTTGCATAACTAGAGCAAAATTGTACCATTATGCATGACTACATGCTGAAACCCTAACTGGAAGAAAGAATTCGATTGGCCCTTTACCAGTTGAACTGCCACTGACTCTGAGTCTCAGACTAAAAATAGTATTTAATTTGAAACATGCAAATTACTAAAAGAGGCGCCAATATTTATCTCTTGAAGAAAATCACCATTTTAAAGCTTTGCATGCAAAAATATTATTTTAATCATTTCGCCAAAAATAGTGTCTGGATGTGCTCGGCAAACTTCACTGATTCCAAAAAGTCCAAATTTGACCTTCTAGGCGTCCATTTGCAAGAGTTATTAGATTTTTGAGTATCTCTTACTTTATAACTGACTGCAAAGTTACATCTGGCCATGTTCAGCTCTAATTTTCGGGTGACTGAACGAACCTGTGACTGATTTGAGATACCTATTGCGAAGCCTGCATGACAAGGATGAAATGTCTGCTGGGAGCTGCAACTGCTAAAACCAACATCTGACACCTTAGAAAATAAGACGCCTTTGATTAAATTGATGCACTGATTCCAGACAGTCATTTCTCTGTATTGCCTTATAATGCTTCAAACTGTCGCTGACGGTGAATGATGAACCCTGCTGATTGGATAGTAGATTCATTGCGTGACTGGAAGTACTCTGCATCTAATGATTGTATCTAAGGTATCTAAAAACTGTATCAGGAACCCCAAAAGGATGGGCGCCCTTGGCCTATGAAGGCACAAATACCTTTTTGACAAAAGTGTGACATTTGTCTAAACACCATTCTTTGACCCCTGACATCGGGAGCTGGAGTGCTCCGATTCGCGTGTCATCTGTCTCTCTGCACAGTTGATTCAACTTACAAGAAATGTCTCTGGAGACGACGAAGCCAAAAAACTGCTTCTAAGGCCTCAAAGAGAAGGGCACCTTTTTCAAGGAGATTGGTACTCGCCATACTAAGTCATTTTTTGGTTGTCTCCAATCACTCTCACTTTTCAACATCACCATCTTGACCTTGCACGTACGAGCGTTTGCCAAATCCCGGAGGCTAACGGTTGAACTCGTTGGATAGCTAGAGTAATTGCACACAAGTCTTGTGAAGACTACGAAAGCAAATAACCCCATCTGGTAGGCCTAAAGGCTGGGCGCCCCTAGCCTACAAATGTGCAGCTGTGTGTAGCTACGTTTCACCATCCTTTGTTTTATGTGCTCAATAGAACCTTTGTCACGGTCACTTAGAATGTCGAATCATCTTACGAACGAGTGTGCTGCAAAGCTGGACTGAGCAGGAAAAGATCTTAGGAAGACCTCAACTGCAATTTCATTCATCTGGGTAGCCATGTTCAAGGGCGCCCTTGGGCTACAGGGGCGCTCAAACTATCAACTTGGAAAATTCTGTGATATGCAACCTGCTTATAGCCTCTGCTTCTGACATCGATAACCAAAGTCTTGCACTATGTATGCCTCTGCTTGATAGCTGGTTGAAAATCCAGACTGATCCTCAAGAGACTGAATCCATCAGTGAGCACATGCATTCAGATCTTGGCCTTCAAAAAGAAGGGCGTCCATGGGCTATAGGGACATAGATCTACATTCTTTGATTGTCTTCATGATGTATAAACTCTTTGTAACTTCTGCTTCCGCCTTCGTTTGTTGGAGTTCTACAATTCAGATGGACTTGCTCCATAGCTAGTCGGAAATCCCACTGAAAACTAAAGAGAATGAATGTATTTGCAACCCAAAGCAGCTGAATCTTGACCTCCAAAAAGAAGGGTGCCCCTGGCTTGTAGAGGTGCAGATCTGCATTCTTTGACTTTCACATTTTCCACCATTTTGTGCTTTGCGAACACAACATCAGTTGTTGAGGTTGACCTTGTCGAGATATCACCACTGCGGACATGTGTATATGACTGCATCTCACTATTTTCACATGTACAGACGCGTAAAATTGATTTGCATGTTGATTGTGCAAGCGTCTCCCACGTTACATAGTGAAAAGTTTCCAAACTTAGAATATTTTTGTACTTTTTGCCAGTCTGAAAAACCCCTCCGTCAAAAAGCATATTTTTCAACATTTTTCATCATAGAATGTTCTGCTTTGAGTTTCAGGCTTAGATTTTGACACCTGGTATTGGCCAACTGCCATTTACGACCTCAAAGGTCCTAACTTTTCTCCTAAAAAAAGTGAAAACTACCCATCAGGCTTAAACTGACTTTTGACTGAAACCGACTTCACCACTGTGATCATGATGTGAAATAAGCTAATCAAAATTAATTTCAACCAATTCTAACAAATTCCTATTTTTTAGGATTTTGACCTAAAAACGGGGTCCGAAAACCCTAATTTTCAAAATTTCCAAATTTTGTCAGTATCTTCCTAACATCACACTGACCAAAAGCCCATACTTGATTTGCCCAAAAACTGAGTTTTGACCCCACTTTTACAAGGTTTAGACCATTTTAAGCAAAATGCCTTAATGAAGCAAAAAAATTGGTTTGGGTACAACAGTGTTGATAACCTACTTTTAATAAAAATAAAATATTAATAATAATTAAACTTTTAAAATATATTTTGTTTTGAAAACTACACTTATGGATCTACAAAAGGATATTTTTACATTTCAAAAAAATGTTATTTACATGAGTAGGAGTTGTTAAAACATTAAGTTTTTCAAATAATTTTATTTTTTTGGCATTTATTGGCTTCAAAGTGGTGCTACATATGCATTTAACCAACAATTTTAGATGGAAAAGTTGTGGAAATATCTAACTTAGCTAGAATGAATCTTACTAGATTATATATTTGATCAAAATTGATTTTTAGTTAAAAATACTTAAATTCATTCGTGTTGATAAGTTGAGTGAAAGTGTGACATAATTTTGTACTTTTACCCTTCCTTCCAAGTAAAAAAATTCCATAAAATGCTTACTTAGACTTCAATAAAACTTAGTCTTTTGTAAATCAATAGATGTGTTAATTTACAAGTCATCTCATACTATCTATCACAAAGATAGTTTAGAAAGCTATTACTATACAAAATGAGATAAAAAGATTTGTTTTAATGATGATTTTCAATTTGTAAATACCATTTTAATATTTATTAGAAACCCTCACTTATCGATTTCAAAACTTAATTTATTTTTTAAATTTCACAAATGTGAAAGATAATATTTTATTAAAGTACAATAGAGAGTCAAGAATTGAAATGGCTTATTTTTTAATTTAAAATTTAAGAAAGATTGACTTATTTTAAATTAAGACATACAAGCATATTTGAGCGGCGAAAGCTAACTCGTAGACAAAATTCACCTATCTATGTAACATGATAATATATCATCCCCATCCCCATCCCGTATTGGACAAAATTGCACCAATGGAAAGACTGACGGAGGATGTTGACGGAGCCAAATAGCAATGGATGGATGGACGACAACGGATAAACGAACTGTGGTTTTAAAAAAGAGCGCCAATTTTCGAGCGGGATATTTGAAATTTGAAATGCTTCAATATCCCGTAGACCCATTCTAGAAACACTATTTTCATGCAGGCAAGGAAGAATATGGCGGACAACGTCTGTGATGGAAACAGGTATATTGATCTTGGGCTTTCTGTATTAGTTTATACTAATGTCTTTTGTTTGTATTAAGTTGAGCATTCTTTTGGGGAGATCGTTTTGGATTCAAAAGCCAAGCTAGATCAAGGCTTTGAGGGAGGCAGTTGGTAGATGGTTGGGATAGAGAAAAAATGACTATCTGGATGGTATTGGACAGTGGAAAGGAGGGACGACAGTTTTTGGTTGAATTTTTTCTTTGTGTAGGAACGGGCAAGTCAAAAAGGGGAGGACAATATGTTTGTTGCTCCCATCGTGCCTCTGCATTTGTGACTGCAAGTTTGCAACGATTGAGATTTGGCTAAAGAGTTATTTGATGCTGGCAATGTGTGGAGTCTTTGGTTTTTGTAATCTAACCAATGTATTCAATGAGAATGACTCCAAGTGCTATTTTTTCACAGCTAGTGAATCCACAAGGGAGATAATTGAATTGGCAAGAAGAATATCATGTTTTTGTATGTTGCAGTTACTGCAGGTAGCAATGTCCTCAGATTGCAGTGAGTCAGGTAATTGAAGGTTTTAGATCCTTGGTTTTTACTTTGTTGCATGTCATAGTATCAAGTGCATATTGTCGTTATTCACTTCATTCTGTCTTTATGGGCATTTTATGCTAGATTCATATTATATTTTTTTTGTATTCTAGCTCTGTTTTAGACATCTATCTCATGATATGGCAATCTTTTATTCTTTGAAGATCTGGAATTTTCCAGTGTGAGGAAAAGCATACGTCTGCTGGTAAAGGAATCGGCCTTTTCTCAAAACACATCTCAATAGTGATCTAAATTTTTGGTGTATATATATAGCTAGAGGCTATTTAGGTCTTTATAATCCCCTGCCTTGATCTAGTGGTTGATTGTACATCTTGAGTATTTATTATTCTCTGTATAGTGTATTTTCCCATATGATTATGGTTGGAGACTATATTGGTATTTTGCTTGCTTTCCATGTTTGCCTAAAAAATGGTGTTCCAACATTTCTAAATATTGGTGGAATGAAAACTATTTTTCATAGTTGGATGCTTAGATGTATTCTGATCAAATTGTTTCTTGCCAATCATGTTTCTATCCAAAAAAAAAAAAAAAAAACATGGCTACAGCTCAAACTCTACACTCATCTCTCCTTACAAAAAATTTGTCAATTTTTTTGTGCTTTTACACCCTAGCGTTTGGCCCTTTTATAAGGATATTGCACCTTAATTAAACTTGAAGATATTTTAAATTTTTGTTCTATTAAAGAAATAATCCTCTATATGACCAATATTCATATGCTGTCTTAATGCTATATATGCTCTCGCTTATTTGTAGTCTACATTTTACATTTCTATCTATCTGATCACTTTTTTTTTCTTTCCTCTTTGGAGTATACTATGTCATATATTTTTAGACTATTCTATATTCATTTGTATGTCTTACCCTCAGCCTACCCATCTTTCATGAACTGTACACGTCTATGTCATGTCAATGTATGATTTCTTTCTATAGATTCATGGTAATGAGTGTCTAATTTTACTGCCCTCTCAGGTTTACTTCCCTGCTTCACCAAGCCACCCAATTTTAACTTGAAGGCATATGCAAGCTGTTGTTTTCATATTTCTAACTTGGAGCCACTTTTGTAGTTTTTGTTTTATTTTTATTGTGATTATTCTTTCACTTCTTCTCTTAATCTAAGACTGCTCTATTTTTTTCCTAATTTCTCAAAAATGTCATTGTTTTTTCCTTTAGTAAATATGTTGTTTGGCTTTTTCATTTTTCAAGCTTTGTAGGTTATCACAAGGCAAGGACAGTTTTGTGATGTTTGTTATTTATAAAGGAAGTAGATTGTGCACTTGAAAACATTCACAATATAAATGAAGCTTTGCTGAGATTTAGGAAGAAAATGAGAGCTTTGAAAATGTTGAACACATTGAAACTATTGTAAATGCATAAAATATCTCATTGTAAAAAATGAATCATTGTCATTTAGGCTTTTTTTTTCATATTAGAAGAATATCTTTCTCATTTCTATGATCTTGAATTGTATAAATCTTTGGAGATGACAACCCTTCCATGTAGCATCTTTTCACATCTAATCTATGTAAAATTGAAGTTATCAATAGATAAAATTTTCATGTCTAAAATTTTATCCTCTTAAAGAATAGATCAAATGCACTTTTCCCTCTTTTTAATGGAATTTTTCTATGCATTTAAGTTTCTTTTTAATGTAAGAATAAGAGGATTTTAAGATTGGGGTCATAGATGAATCATAGAATTTGCAATTTAAATTAGTTTCTCACTGCTTAAATTGATAGTTGGCTTGAGGGGAAATTGTGGTGAATTTTTGTTGTACATTTAGAAATAGCTTAGATGGCCCATTTAATTGGGTGTAATTGGATCATAGTATGTTATAATTTTGTTATGATTTGGGAAATATGATTCTTCTTAGTTCTAAGAGTAGAAATGAACATTAATATATGACTCAAATTTTGTGGAGATTTCTTATTCACTTATTTTGTTTGTAAGTCTATACAGGAAATGGGCTATGACTATGATTATGAATTTATGATGATTATCACATGTATATAAATGTTTTATCTACTTGTTTGTGATGATGCATTTTCAAAGCTCAAATTATTTGTTGCTTTTTTTTTAAAACTACTTTTAATTAATTATTTTTGCAGTTTTGTTTATGGAAGATTGTCATACAAGAACTTTAAACGAGATCCAATTTTATTAGGCTTGTTTTACCGTACAAAATTTCATTGATGACGGTCCTAGAAATATAACAACAGGAAAACATGTGGGCATGCATATTTTTTTGGTAACATTCTTTGACATGAACTTGATAAATTATTAAAAAATAATTATTATTTTTCTTTTATTCAACTATATAAATTTGATGTGGATTTTGGATGTCTTAACAGGTTTGCACTCCAATTTGGATAGAGGGAGTAAATTTCACTTGAAAACATTCACAATATAAGGAAAGCCTTGCTTGAGATTTGAGAGGAAAAATGAGCACTTTGAAAATGTTGAGTGCTCAAGAAGAGTAGTTGCTATTGAAATTGTTATAGATGCATAAAATATCTCATTGTAGAGAATAGATCATTGTCATTTAGGATTGTTTTCTTCCTATTAGAGGACCATCTTCCTCTTTTCTATGATCTTGAATTGTATAAAATCTTTGGGGATGACAACCCTTCCATGTAGCATAGATTTTTACATCTAATCTAAGTAAAGTTGATGTTATCAATAGATAAACTTTTCGTGTACAAAATTTTGTTCTCCTAAAGAATAGATCAAATGTGTTTTGCCCAATCTACTTTATGTTCTATATCAACATCTAAAACAATATGAAACCATGGGTGAAAAATAGAGATAGTCTTAATGTCATGCACTAGTATCCAAAGTATTACGAAGAAATTGAAATTCTAAAATGTTGGATTCACAAGATAGTGGTAATTTTTAATTTTATGCATCATCCTCAAAATATACAAATATGCACTCAGAACATACCTAGATGGTTATAAATCACCTAAAATATTAATAAGATGTGTATACTTTAACACAAAGTCTATGTATCAAGTAGGCAATAATATTTGTATTATTGATGAAAGATGTGGCACAAATTTTTTGGGTTCATCTACCAAATTATTGTCATCATCATATGAACAAGGGGTACATCATTAGAATATAGTGATGACACATTGTCCCTTGTTAGTTATTTCCAATTTTGGAAAAACACTGTCCCCTATTAGTTATTTGTATACATCTTACATTCTAATGATGTCCCCTATCCACTTTTCCTACACAGGGGTTAGTGTGTTTTCCAACATTGCAAACAATGTGAGCATTTTTTTGTTCCAATCATATCAAGAAAGTGAAATGACATTTTCACTATAACCAAAGAGTTGTTCTAAAATTTGAAGGTGGTCATTACATAACTAACAAGGGACAATGTGTTTTCCAATAGTGTGTTTTCTAATAGGGGATAGTGTGTTTTCCAATAGGGAACAAAAAATGAAGTGTGTTTTCCAATAGGAAAATAACTAACAAGGGACAGTGTGTTTTCCAACATTATTTGCAGTGTTGGAAAACACACTGTCCCTTGTAGAAATAATTGACAAGGGACTGTGTATTCCAACATTGTAAATAATGTTGGAAAACACATTGTCCCTTGTTAATTATTTCCCTATTGGAAAACACACTATCCCCTGTTAGTTATTTCCAATGTTGGAAAACACACTGTCCCCTGTTGTCGAGGACAATGTGTTTTCCAACAGTGTGTTTTCCAATAGGGGACAGTGTGTTTTCCAACAAGGAACAAAAAAATGATAGTGTGTTTTCCAACAAGGAAATAACTAAAAGGGGATAGTGTGCTTTCCAACATTATTTGTAGTGTTGAAAAACACACTGTCCCTTGTCAATTATTTCCACTAGGGACAGTGTGTTTTCCAACACTGCAAATAATGTTGGAAAACACACTGTCCCCTGTTAGTTATTTCCAATTAGTTATTTCCCTATTGGAAAACACATTGTAATTTTTTTATTCCCTTTTGGAAAACACACTGTCCCCTGTTGGAAAACACACTGTCCCCTGTTGGAAAACATATAATGTCATTTTTTGTTCCTTGTTGGAAAACACACTATCCCCTGCTAGAAAACACACAATGTCATTTTTTGTTCCCTGTTGGAAAACACACTGTCCCTTGTTAGTTATTTCCAAAGTTCTAAAATTTGAAGGTGGACTTCATTACATAACTTACAAGGGACAATGTTTTTTCCAACACTGCAAATTCATAAGGAAATGATTGACAAGGGATAGTGTGTTTTCCAACACTACAAATAATGTGAGCATTTTTTTGTTCCAATCATATCAAGAAAGTGAAAAACACACTATCCCCTGTCAAGGGATAGTTGGAAATGTCATTTTTACTGTAACCAAAGAGTTGTTCTAAAATTTGAAGGTGGACTTCATTACATAACTAACAAGGGATAGTGTGTTTTCCAACACTGCAAATTCATAAGGAAATTATTGACAAGGGACAATGTGTTTTCCAAAACTAAAAATAATGTGAGCATTTTTTTGTTCCAATCAAATGAAGAAAGTGAAATTCCAGTTTTACTATACCAAATAGTTGTAGATGGAGAGTGAGAGATAGAGAGCCCTAAGATGAAGATGGAGGGTGAGAGACAGAGAGACCTGAGAGGGAGATGGAGAGTGTGAGAGAGACCTAAGACGAAGATGGAGGGTGAGAGACATAGAGACTTGAGATGGAGATGGAGAGTGAGAGAGAGAGAGACTTGAGAGGGAGATAGGAAGTGGTAGGGTGGGAGGGATAGGAAGAAGAGAAAGAGGGAAGGAGAGATTTTGGCTTATGTAATAAGAGATTGTTAGATGTGGCATTTAGTATAACATTGTCTTCATTCTTAGATGCATATTAGCCTAAAATAAGGGAGACATGGAGAGGTAGGTAGAGAGAGGTAAGGTTGAAGGAATAGAGGGAGAGGTAGGTATAGAGAGTGAGGAAAAGATGCAACACAATTTTTTCCTCATCTCCAATGCTCTTACCTGTTAACACCCCCTACTATTCATTGTCATGATCTTCTAACATTTTTTCATATCTTTTACTAGAATCTTTAGATCAGTTGCTCCCTCATCAACCCTTAGGATAGAAACATCCCTTTCTTGGATAGAGTTTTCAATGTCTTGAATACTTTTATGTAGCTTTGTAGCCACTTTTTTCTCAGCTTTGAGAGCATCTTTACGATTAGAGAATGTAGATGTTTCTTTTAACAAGTTCTTTACAAGACTTGTCTACCTTTTTAGATAATCCTTTCATGTCTCCACCCAACTGATTCTCTTTTTTTGCACTTAGATCTGATTTTTCCTTTTCCTTGTTATCTATTTCCAATTGTATTTTTTCCATGGAATTCTTAAGTTCAAGAATATTTGAGTTCATTTTTTCAACTCCACTTATAACATCATCTCTCACATTCTTTACGTGCACAAATTCATATGCACTACAAAGCCTTTTGACTTTATCCACTTCTACATTTCCATTTTCCCATTGCAGATATTGCACATGCACCTTCAACTTCTCAAGAAAGGGAAGAATCTCTTCAACACTACTATCTATCTCATTCACTTTGTACTTTTTCATATTCCTTTTCCATTTCACTTCTCAAGAGAAGGAAGAATCTCTTAAGTCAATACATTATATGTGTTATCTTTTCGAAACCATTTTTCACCATCCCCCTCCATTATACCAACTCAAAAATATTATCCCTATCCCTCCTTGAAGAGCTATAAATCCAATAATCCACCATCACATCTCCCCCTCCTACTAAGTCTAATTTGGTTCCTTCTATCCCTCCCACCCTACCACCCCCTATCTCCCTCCTTCCCTCTCTCCCTCACACACACCCTTACCTCTCTTCCTACACCTCCCTCTTTCCCTCTCTCTCCCTCCCTCCCTCCCTTAGGACTTCAACTCTACTTGAGATTTCAAATGTGAAAACTTCTTTTGCAATGGTAACAATGTTGCAATTTCTACTTCAATTCCCTCCCACCCTACCACTCCCTATCTCCCTCCTTGCCTCTTTCTCTCCCTCTATCCCTCCCACCCTACAACTCCCTATCTCACTCCTTCCCTCTTTCTCTCCCTCCCTCTATCCCTCCCACCCTACCACTTCCTATCTCCCTACATCCCCCTCTCTCTCCCTTAGATTAATAAATTTATATTAGCCTATAATTAACCTAATGAATTAATGTAGTGATGATATATGTTAGGTTTAGGGTATTTTCATTGTAATATATAGATAATATGCCTCCATGAAGAGTGAGTAGAGTCCAACATGGAGTTAATATTGCTAAAAGGATAGAATAAATTCTTGAGATGATGGGGAATGTGTGGATTAGTTGGATGTATAAAAGAATATAGAAGAGGTAATAAAGTTAGAGAGAAGTAAGGTGAACATAATATAGAGAGGTAGGTAGAGAGAGATCTATGTATGGTGGGAGAGTTAGAGAGAGGTGGTGTATGTGAGAGAGAGAGAGAGAGGAGGGAGGGAGAGGTAGAGAGAGAGGGGTAGGTAGAGTGAGGGAGATGTGGTGTGGGAGGGATGGAGGGAGGGAGAGAAAGAGGGAAGGAGGGAGATAGAGACAATGCTTATGAAGATTCAAGAAAATGACAAATCCCAATAAATAAATTAGAGAGAGGTGAGTCATTGATCATGAAAAGAGTTTTGTTAAACAATGATGGTATTGATAAAGAACTGGTACAAAGGAGAAGTATCTTTAGAAATATATACAAGACTAAATATAAGTATCTTTAGAATACTCAAATTGATAAATTCATACATTTGTATAAAGAGAATACTTGCACTATGATGGACAAAAGGAAACATACTCTAGGGAGAGAGAGGGAGGGAAGGGGGAGATAGGGAGTGGTAGGGTGGGAAGGATAGAAGTTCTCAATAACATAAGGTGTAACATAATAAAGGTATCACTCTACTCATTGATCACTACCTTCACCATCTAAGCATTGTTGTATTCTTGTCTCTTGAAAAGTGGGTGAAAATTAAATCTATAATGTTCAACCTTTGATAGGGATGGAATGGGACATGAACCTGAAATAAAGTTGGATCTTAAATGTATCCTTTCGGTTATCATCTCCCATCAAAATTACCTAGTCTTGTCTCTCATCCTATAAATATTTCTTACAATACAAGTATATCCATTCATGTTGAAAACTTTAGTGATGTGCCCTTGCATAATGAGAAAATGTGGGTTGTTGACATTGAGCTACACAAAATGAAAAAGGTTCTTGTACATGCGAGGTTTGTGTAATGTGGCAATTGATCTAGCACTTATTTACCAACATACTCTAGGGATGGATGATTTAATAAACTATTTGAGTGCCATAAACTATTTTACCAAGATCTATATTTGAAAGTAGTTATGACTAGATCATAATAGAGGGAGGGAGAGAGGAAGGGAGAGAGAGAGAGGGAAGGAGGGAGATAGGAAGTGGTAGGGTGGGAGGGATATGAGGGAGAGAAAGAGGGAAGAAGATAGATAGGGATAAGTATAGAGAGTGGTAGGGTGGGAGGGATAGGTATAGAGAGATTTAGGGAGGGAGGGAAGGAGGGGTAGGTGTAGAGAGGGAGAGAGGGGGAAGGATGGAGATAAGAAGTGGTAGGGTGGGAGGGATAGAGGGAGGGAGAGAAAGAGGGAATGAGGGAGATAGGGACAACGTGTTTTCCAACACTAGAAATAATGTGAGCATTTTTCACAAGGAAATAATTGACAAGGGATAGTGTGTTTTCCAACATTACAAATAATGTGAGCATTTTTTTGCTCCAATCAAATGAAGAAAGTGAAATGTCATTTTTATTGTACCAAATAGTTGTTCTAAAATTTTAAGGTGGACTTCATTACATAACTGACAAGGGACAATGTGTTTTCCAATAGAGGACAGTGTGTTTTCCAATAGGGGACAATGTGTTTTCCAATTAGGGAGCAAAAAATGACAGTGTGTTTTCCAACAAGGAAATAACTAACAGGGGACAGTGTGTTTTCCAACATTATTTGCAGTGTTGGAAAACACAATGTCCCTTGTGGAAATAATTGACAAGGGACAGTGTATTTTCCAACACTGCAAGTAATGTTGGAAAACATATTGTCCCCTGTTAGTTATTTCCCTATTGGAAAACACATTGTCATTTTTTTGTTCCCTATTGGAAAACACACCGTTCCTTGTTGAAAAACACACAGTGTCATTTTTTGTTCCCTGTTGGAAAACACACTTCACACTGTACATGTTGCTTCATATAAGAAATTGCTCAATGTCAACAACTAACATTTTCTTATTATGCAGAAGACCAAAGTGTGTTGCTTAATATAAGAAATTGATTCATATAATTATTAGGGATTTCATAGGGTATCCTTCATAGCAGGTAGTAGAATATATGAAGTGAAAAAGGAATCTACTCTAAAAGCACTTGAAAAGAAGAAGACCAAAGTGAATGAGATAAATAATGTATTGACTAAAGAGATTATTCCTACTCTTGAGAAGTTGAGGAAGGAGCATGTGCACTATGTGTAATGGGAAAATAGAAATATAGAACTAGAGGCAACACATCACATCTATATGAAAGATATTGTCATAAGATGGGTTATATGCCCATGTGTTTAAGGCAATTATATTCGTTGTCTTATGAATCCAAAGTTATTTATTAGGCTATTTTACAAGTTCATGCTCCATGAAGCCTTACACACTTTGTCGTCAATCTGATCAGTTCAAGCTAATGTTTGAAATTTAATATTATTGAAACTTTTCTCCAATTCTTGGCTGAAATTTATCCATCTTCTATTCTAGCTATATCAAATGCCAAAATGATAATTCATATTTATTCGATCCTTTTGGTACTGTGTTTCTTTTATTGGTGTAGAGAGCAGACTTATAAATAGAAAGTGAGTAGCATGACTAGAGAAGATACTTCATAAAGTGATCTATATGACTAGAGGAGATGTTATATATTTCAAATTTCAAAGCTTATGGTTACAATTATGAATGTTTGTTTCAAAGCCTTTTATTCAGCTATATAAATTTGATGTGGATTTTGGATGTCTTAGCAGGTTGGCAATCCAATTTGGATAGAGGGAGCATTAGTCCATTAGGTTCATTTTAGGATAATACAAATTTATTAATCTAATCATCTTTAAGGGAAAGGTAGGTAGAGAGGGAGAGGGTGAGTGGAGATAGAGATAATGAGGGAGGGAGAGAGAGGGAAAGAGTGAGGTGTAGGAAGAGAGGTAAGGGTGTGTGTGAGGCAGAGAGGGAAGGAGGGAGATAGGGGTGGTAGGGTGGGAGGGATAGAAGGTCGAACTAAAATAGACTTAGTAGGAGGGGGAGATTTGATGGTGGATTATGGGACATAGGCACCCAAATTTGATTTATAGCTTCAAGGAGGGATAGGGATAATGTTTTTGGATAGGGAAATCATTAGAATGTAAGATGTCTAGAAATAATTAACAGCGGAAATAACTAACAGGGAACAATGTGTTTTCCAATAGGGGAAATAACTAACACGTCAAGAGGGAGAGGGAGAGTGAAGATAGAGGGAGGGAAGGAGAAAGAGAGAGAGGGAGGGAGGGAGAGAGAGAGGGAAAGAGGGAGGGAGATACATGTAGGTACAGAGAGGTAGGGTGCAAGGAATAAAGAGAGATGTAGATAAATCTAGATACAAAGGTAGGGTGGGAGAGGTATAAAGAGAGAGATCTTGTGTGTGAGAGAGAGAGGGGGGAGGGATAGGTAGATAACTAATTTTCGAATCTATCTCTCCCTCCCTCGCTCACTGACTAGTAACTTATCTTATTTCTACAATTGTGAAATTTTATATGGACTTGGATATTCTAACCTTTTCAATTTTAACTTATCAACCATCTCTTTTGGTGCTAAAATATATTTACTACCATTTTTTGAATTTATAACACTTATATTTAGTCTTATACAACAATGTGTTTTCCAACATTGGAAATAACCAACAAGGGACAATGTGTTTTTCACTTTCTTGATATGATTGAAACAAAAAAATTCTCACATTGTTTGTAGTGTTCGAAAACACATTGTCCCTTGTGTAGGAAAAGTGGATAGGGGACATCATTAGAATGTAAGACGCGATTAGGATGGAGAGGAAAAATTAGGAAAAGGGTACATTTATTCTTTCAACCTTACCTCTCTCTACCTAACTCTACATGTCTCCCTCATTTCCTCTCTCTCCCTTTATCCTTCCCATCTTACCTCGCTACCATTTTGGGTCCTTCTATCCCTCCCACCCTACCACTTCCTATTTCCGACCTTCCCTTTTTCTCTCCCTCCCTCTATCCCTCCCACCATACCACTTCCTATCTCCCTCCTTTCCCCTCTCTCCCTCATACACACACACACAACCTATCTCCATCTACCCCTCCTTCCCTCCCACCCACCCTACCACTCCCTATCTCCCTCCTTCCCTCTATCCCTCACACCATACCACTCTCTATACCTATCCCTATCTCTCTCCTTCCGTCTTTCTCTCCCTCCTATCCCTAGCACCCTACCACTTTTTATCTCCCTCCTTCCCTCTATTATGATCTAGTGATAACTACTTTCAAATCTTCATAAGCATTGTGATGACCTCTCCCTCCTCTCTCTCTCTCTCACCACCTCTCTACCTCTCCCACCCTACCTAGACCCCTCTCTCTACCTACCTATCTTTTTTTGTACTTAGATCTAATTTTTCCTTTTCCTTGTCATATATTTCCAATTGTATTTGTTCCATGGAATTCTTAAGTTCAAGAATCTTTGAGTTCATATGTTCAACTCCACTTATAACATCACCTCTCACATTCTTTACTTGTGAAAATTCATATGCAATACAAAACCTCTTGAATTTATTCACTTCTCATTGCCATTTTCCCATTTCACATACTACATATGCACCTTCCTCAACTTCTCAAGAGTGGGAAGAATCTCTTAAGTCAACACACTATCTATCTCATTCACTTTGGTCTACTTCTTTAGATTCCTTTTCCATTTCAACTTCTCAAGAGAAGGAAGAATCTCTTAAGTCAATGCATTATGTGTTATCATTCTTCCAAACCGTTTGTCACCATCCCCCTCCATTATACCAACTCAAAAACATTATCCCTATCCCTCCTTGAAGATATACATCCAATTTGGGTGCCTATGTCCCATAATCCAACATCACATCTCCCCCTCCTACTAAGTCTATTTTGGGTCCTTCTATCACTCCCACCCTACCACCCCTATCTACTTCTCTCTACCTACCTCTCCATGTCTCCCTTATTTCCTCTCTCTCCCTTTATCCTTCCCATGCACTAGAACCTTGTACCTAGCCTTTAGTTTTTAGGGGAGGTGAGAATTTCATGAAAGAATTGGTTGCATTAATGAGATATGATTCCATATGAAAATCCCCTCCATTTTTATCCTTTACAAATTATTTATTAAGAGTTTAAAAAAATGATTTCAATATAGTTTGGAAGAACTTATTTGTCTCGAATATGTACCTCTATCCCTCCCACCTTACCACTCACTATGTCTCTCCTTCCCCCTCTCTCTCCCTCACACACACACAACCTCTCTCCACTATCTCTCTCTACCACTCACTATGTAGGAAGAGAGGTAAGGGTGTGTGTGAGGGAGAGAGGGAAGGAGGGAGATAGGGGTGGTAGGGTGGGAGAGATAGAAGGTCGACCCAAAATAGACTTAGTAGGAGGGGGAGATTTGATGGTGGATTATGGGACATAGGCACCCAAATTTGATTTATAGCTTCAAGGAGGGATAGGGATAATGTTTTTGGATAGGGAAATCATTAGAATGTAAGATGTCTAGAAATAATTAACAACGAAAATAACTAATAGGGAACAATGTGTTTTCCAACAGGGCAAATAACTAACAGGGGACGGTGTGTTTTCCAACAAGGGACAATGTGTTTTCCAACATTGGAAAAAACTAATAGGGGACAGTGTGTTTTCCAACAGTGGAAATAACTAACAAGGGACAATGTGTTTTCCAAAAAAGGACAGTGTGTTTTCCAAAAAGGGACAATGTGTTTTCCAAAAAGGGAAAAAAGTAACAGGGGACAGTGTGTTTTCCAATAGGGGACAGTGTGTTTTCCAACAGTGGAAATAACTAACAAGGGACAATGTGTTTTCCAAAAAAGGACAGTGTGTTTTCCAAAAAGGGACAATGTGTTTTCCAAAAAGGGAAAAAAGTAACAGGGGACAGTGTGTTTTCCAATAGGGGACAGTGTGTTTTCCAACAAGGAACAAAAAAAATGCTCACATTATTTGCAGTCTTGGAAAACACATTTTCCCTTGTCAATTATTTCCTACATAGGGGACAGTGTGTTTTCCAACACTACAAATTCATAAGGAAATAATTGACAAGGGACAGTGTGTTTTCCAACACCATAAATAATGTTAGCATTTTTTTGTTCCCTATTGGAAAACACACTATCCCCTATTGGAAAACACACTGTCCCCTGTTGGAAAACACATTGTCCCCTGTTAGTTATTTCCAATGTTGCTCTAAAATTTGAAGGTGAACTTCATTACGTAAATGACAAGGGACGGTATGTTTTCCAACACTGCAAATTCATAAGGAAATAACTGACAAGGGATAGTGTATTTTCCAATACTACAAATAATGTGAGCATTTTTTTGTTCCAATCAAATGAAGAAAGTGAAATGTCTTTTTTATTGTACCAAAGAGTTGTTCTAAAATTTGAAGGTGGACTTCATTACATTGTTGGTGTGTATGAAACAAACAAAAATCATAAGGAAATAATTTACAAGGGACAGTGTGTTTTCCAACACTACAAATAATGTGAGCATTTTTTTGTTCCAATTAGACGAAGAAAGGGAAATGTCATTTTTACTGCACAAAATTTAAAGTCCCTTATAAGTTTTTGAAATAGTTTTCAATATCTTTGAAAGAATTATTTCTTCCTCTTCTTGTTCATCCACAACTTGTTCGATAAACAGTGCATTCTCTAGATTGCTTATTTTTCTTTAAATTTCTTAATCATAACTTTAATCACAAACACAACCAATTCATAAATTATAATCTTTTTAGTTGATAATTAATATAATGCTCTTCACAATGTGCTAAACACAACCTCTCTCCACTTAGCCCTCCCTCTCTCCCTAACTTTCTCTATACCTACCCTTCCCTCAATACATCCCTCTCTACTCTCTTTCTCTCTATCTCACCTCGCTCTCCCTTCCTCTCTCCTTTACACACATTCATCCTCTCTCCACCTACCCCTCACATTATCCATCCCTCCCCCCTCCCTCCCTCTCAATCTCTCTATGCATACCTCTCCCATCCCATCTCTATATGTATACCTCTATCCCTCCCACCTTAACACTACATATCTCTCTCCTTCCTCTATTTCTCTCTCCATTAGGCTAAACCTTAAACCCTAAACCTAACATGTATCATCATTGCATTAATTCATTGGGTTAATTTTAGGCTAATATAAATTTATTAATCTAAGGGAGAGAGAGAGAGGGGGATGTAGGGAGATAGGAAGTGGTAGGGTGGGAGGGATAGAGGGAGGGAGAGAAATAGGGAAGGAGTCAGATAGGGAGTTGTAGGGTGGGAGGGATAGAGGGAGAGAAAGAGGCAAGGAGGGAGATAGGGAGTGGTAGGGTGAGAGGGAATTGAAGTAGAAATTGCAACATTTTTGCCATTGCAAAAGAAGTTTTCACATTTGAAATCTCAAGTAGAGTTGAAGTCCTAAGATCTATCTCTATTTCAAAATAGAGCTCAGTAGAATGAGCACCATACGTTGAAAGAATTGAATTCTATAGGAGAAGGAATCTTAAATAATATAGGAGAAGGAGGCACTAATTATGAATCAACCTTACTTAGATCTATCTCTCTATACAACCTTAATTCTATGATGAAGGTTGTCTCACAACATCTACCATATCATCCTCCATCTATCTAATATTCATCTATTATTTTATTTCATTATGAACTATTACTTCCTCTTTCTTCAATTTATTCATTATAAGGTCTTTCAACACCATCTTTATGTCTCTCTTTGGGTTAATCCATCATCATTGTTGCATTAATCCACTAGGTTAAACCTTAAACCATAAACCCTAAACCTAACATATATCATCATTGCATAATCCATTGCATGAAACTATAAATGATTAATGTTATCCATAATTACACTATAATTGATTAATTGAACAATTGAAGGCTCACTTTTACCATGTAATTGATGCAATCATCATAATTAATCATTTAAAATTTTCCTCAAATGTGTTTATAAGGCATGTGGATGAGAGTTTGAAATATTCAAATGCCTTATAAAAGCTATAAATTGTTGAAGAACAAAGCGATAGAGCAACTAGAGTTTTTTTAAACAATGATGGTATCGATAAAGAACTAGTACATAGGAGAAGTCTCTTTAGAAATATATACAAGACTAAAGGGGTAGGTGGAGAGAGGTTGTGTGTGTGTACGGGAGAGAGGAAGGGAGATAAGGAGTGGTAGGGTGGAAGGATAGAGGGAGGGAGAGGAGGGAAGGAGGGACATAGGGAGTGGTGACAAATTTGGTTGTATATGATAAGGAAAAGTCAAAATTAGATAAAGGGAGAGAGAGAGGGAATAAGGGAGACATGGAGAGGTAGGTAGAGAGAGGTAGAACAAAACACTTGAAAAGAAGTAATTATATAAGTTTATCCCATGAGTTTGGATGTAGTGGTAGGGATCTTCATATCTTTCTTTGACACAAAATAAAATCAATTCAAAGAAAATAGAGTATTTGAATAGGACATAGAATATTTAAATGTTTCCAAAGAAAATAGAGCATTGGTAGAAGACATAAAGGTTGCACAAGAGTTAAAATTCTTATGAAGAGTCAAGCAGAAGACAAATCCCAATAAATAAATTAGAGAGAGGTGATTCATTGATCATGAAAAGTATTTTGTTAAACAGTGATGGTATTGATAAATAACTGTACTACAAAGTAGAAGTATCTTTAGAAATATATACAAGAATAAATATAAATATCTTTAGAATATCCAAATCAATATAAAAAATTACAATTGTAGAAATAACATAAGGTACTAGTAGGTGAGCATTTTTTGTTTAAATTTAATATGAGGATAAATTCTTACATTTGTATAAAGAGAATAATTACACTATGAGGAGGGAGATAAAGAGAGGTAGGGTAGGTGAGGAAGGTATACAAAGAGTTAGGAAGAGAGGGAGGGGTAGGTAGAGAGAGATAGTGGAGAGAGGTTGTGTGCGTGAGAGGGAAAGAGAGGGGGAAGGAGGGAGATAGGGAAAGTAGAGAGGGAAGGGGAGAGATAAGTAGAAAAAAGGTTTTGTGTTGCACATGAATTTATGCAAGAAAATAAAGTGAGAAATGATTGTATAAGTGTAGTTGAACAAATGAATTCAAAGATTCTTGAACTTAAGAATTCCATGAACAAATACAATTAGAAGTAAATGATAAGGAAAAAGGAAAAAATAGATCTAAGTGGAAAAAAAGAGAATCATATCACATTCATAAAAAACATGTTCTAGGTTGTAGCTGGTTTGGATGTTCTATAACCACTTTTTAAATAATGGAGAAACTAGAGTTTTTTAAAACAATGATGGTGTTGATAAAGATATAGTGCAAAGGAGAAGTCCTCTAGAAATATATACAAGAATAAATATAAGTTCTCTAAATTCATCATAAACAATGGTAGAAAAGAGAAGTAGATAAAGATTGGGAAATTAGAGAGGGAAGGGGAGAGAGAAGTAGATAGAGGGGGGAAGTTGGGAAGGAGGGAGATGTAGGTAGAAAGAGAGGTGGGATGGGATGGATTAAGTGAAAGTTAGGTAGAGAGGGAGAGGGTGAGTGAAGATATAGATAGGGAGGGAGGGAGAGAGAGGGAAAGAGGGAGGTGTAGGAAGAGAGGTAAGGGTGTGTGTGAGGGAGAGAGGGAAGGAGGGAGATAGGGGTGGTAGGGTGGGAGGGACAGAAGGCCAACCCAAAATAGACTTAGTAGGAGGGGGAGATTTGATGGTGGATTATGGGACATAGGCACCCAAATTTGATTTATAGCTTCAAGGAGGGATAGGGATAATGTTTTTGGATAGGGAAATCATTATAATGTAAGATGTCTAGAAATAACTAACAAGGGAAATAACTAATAGGGGACAGTGTGTTTTCCAACAGGGGAAATAACTAACAGGGGATAGTGTGTTTTCCAACAAGGGACAATGTGTTTTCCAACATTGGAAAAAAAGAATAGGGGACAGTGTGTTTTCCAACATTGGAAATAACTAACAACGGACAATGTGTTTTCCAAAAAGGGACAATGTGTTTTCCAAAAAGGGATGTAATGGTTTTCTAACATTGGAAAAAACTAACAGGGGACAGTGTGTTTTCCAACAAGGAACAAAAAAATGCTCACATTATTTGCAGTGTTGGAAAACACATTGTCCCTTGTCAATTATTTCCTACATAGGGGACAGTGTGTTTCCCAACACTACAAATTCATAAGGAAATAATTGACAAGGGACAATGTGTTTTTCAACACCATAAAAATAATGTGAGCATTTTTTTCTTCCCTATTGGAAAACACATTGTCCCCTATTGGAAAACACATTTTCCCTTGTTAGTTATTTCCAATGTTCTAAAATTTGAAGGTGAACTTCATTATGTAACTAAGAAGGGACGGTATGTTTTCCAACACTACAAATTCATAAGGAAATAACTGACAAGGGATAGTGTATTTTCTAATACTGCAAATAATGTGAGCAATTTTTTGTTCCAATCAAATGAAGAAAGTGAAATGTCCTTTTTATTGTACCAAAGATTTGTTCTAAAATAGGGGACGAGAGATAGAGGTACACATATAGATAGGGGACGGGAGAGGTATGCATAGAGAGAGGGAGAGAGAGGGAGGGAGGGAGGGATAATGTGAGGGGTAGGAAGAGAGAGGTTTAATGTGTGTGAGGGAGAGAGGGATGGAGAGAGAGGTGAGATAGAGAATGTAGAACCGAGGTGCCTAATATCAGTCTTCAATTTTTGAACTACCTCAAATTCTTGCAAACACTCTTTTTCTAATGTCTACATGCACCCTTATTCATTAGCAACACCTTGGACATTGTTGTCTTTATTTTTTCAACTTCATGTCTTTTAGATTGCAAATCTCTCTACATCATGAACCTCCTTTTATTTTGATGATAAAATATTTTTCTTATCTTTTACTTCCTTTTCTAAATGGTTAATTTTAGTCCTCTATTCTTTTGCTAATATAGTTTCAACACTTCCAACTATTTCTTTTTTTGTGCTTAAATCTAATTTTTCCTTTTCCTTATCATTTATTTCCAATCGTTTTTGTTCCATGAAATTCTTATGTTCAAGAATCTTTGACTTCATTTGTTCAACTCCTTATACAATCATCTCTCACTTTATTTTCTTGCACAAATTGATACACAATACAAAACCTCTTGAATTTATCCACTTTTGAATTGTCATTTTCCCATTGCATATATTACACACACACACCTTCCACAACTTCTCAAGAATGAGAATAATCTCTTTAGTCAATACACTATCTATCTCATTCACTTTGGTCTACTTCTTTTCATGTGTTTTTAGAGCATATCCCTTTTTTATTTTATACATTCTAGTACATGTTGCCTCTAGTTCTACATTTCCATTTTCACATTGCACATAGTGCACATGCTCCTTCCTTAACTTCTCAAGAGAAAGAAGAATCTCTCGAGTCAATACATAATGTATTATCATTCTTCCAAATAGTTTTTCACCATCCCCCTCCATCATACCAGCCCAAAAAATTATCCCTATCCCTCCCCCATGCTATAAATCCAATTTTGGTGCCTGTGTGCCACAACCCACCATTACATCTCCCCCTCCTAGTAATTATATTTTGGGTCTTTCTATCCCTCCCACCCTACCACTCCCTATCTCCCTCCTTCCCTCTCTCCCTCGCACACACCCTTACCTCTCTCTCACACACAACCTCTCTCCACCTACCCCTCATTCCCCCCTCCCTAAATCTCTCTATACCACCCTCCCACTCCCTATCTCCCTCCTTCCCTCTATCCCTCCCAACCTACCACTCTCTATACCTCTCTCTATCTCCATCCTTCCTTATTTATCTCCATCCCTCTATCCCTCCCACCCTACCACTCCCTATATCCCTCCCTAAAGATGCATGGATAATGAAAGGACTATGATGGATGAAAGATTCATATGTTAATACATTTATGTTAGCCTAAAATGAACCTAATGTATTAATGCAATGATGATAGATTTTAGGTTTAGGGATGATGGATTAATCCAAAGAGATACATAGATATGGTGTTGGTAAGTTGATCATTACTATCTCACTCTCATGCCTATTATCATGAAGTATTTTTTGAATAACATGTACTATAACATTGTACCTAGCCTTTATTTGTTAAGGGAGGTGATAATTTCATGAAAGAATTAGTTGCATCAATGAGATATTATTCCATATTAAAATTCCCTCAATTTTTACTACACACATGCACCTTCCTCAACTTCTCAAGAGAAGGAATAATATCTTCATTCAATACATTATCTATCTTATTCACTTCGGTCTGCTTCTTTTCAAGTGTTTTTAGAGTAGAAGTATAGAGGGATAGGGGGTAGATGTCTCTTTCTCACTATCTCACCTCTCTCTCCCTCCCTCTCTCCCTCACACAAATTCAACCTCTCTCCACCTACCCCTCACATTATCCCTCCCTCCCTCCTCCCCCCTCCCCCCTCCCTCTCTCTCACTCTCTCTATGCATACCTCTCCCATCCCCTCTCTACATGTGTACCTCTATCCCTCCCACATTAACACTACATATCTCTCTCCTTCCTTTATTTCTCTCTCCATTAGGTTAAACCTTAAACCCTAAACCCTAAACCTAACATATATCATCATTGTGCATTAATTCATTAGGTTAATTTTAGGCTAATATAAATTTATTAATCTAAGGGAGAGAGAGAGGGGGATGTAGGGAGATAGGAAGTGGTAGGGAAGGAGGGATAGAGGGAGGGAGAGAAAGAGGGAAGGAGTGAGATAGGGAGTTGTAGGGTAGGAGGGATTGGGGGAAAGAAAGAGGCAAGGAGGGAGATAGAGAGTGGTAAGGTGGGAGAGAATTTAAGTAGAAATTGCAACATTATTTCCATTGCAAAAGAAGTTTTCACATTTGAAATCTCAAGTAGAATTGAAGTCCTAAGATATTTCTCTATTTCAAAATAGAGCTGAGTAGAATGAGCACCATACATTGAAAGAATCAAATTCTATAGGATAAGGCATCTTAAATAATAATAGGAGAAGGAGGCACTAATGATGAATCAACCTTACTTCTCTCTCTATAGAACCTTAATTCTATGATGAAGGTTGTTTCACTACATCTACCATATCATCCTCCATCTATCTAATATTCACCTATTCAAGTTTATTTCATCATGAACTACTACTTCCTATTTCTTCAATTTATTCATTATAAGGTCTTTCAGCACCATCTTTATGTCTCTCTTTGGGTTAATCCATCATCATCATTGCATTAATCCACTAGGTTAAACCTTAAACCATACAACCTAAACCTAACATCTATCATCATTACATTAATCCATTGCATGAAATTATAAATGATTAATGTTATCCATATTTACACTATAATTGATTAATTGAACAATTGAAGGCTCACTTTTACCATGTAATTGATGCAATCATCATAATTAATCATTCAAAATTTCCCTCAAATCTGTTTATAAGGCATGTGGATGAGAGTTTTAAATATTAAAATTCATTATAAAAGCTATGGATTATTAAAGAAGAAAGTGATAGAGAAACTAGAGTTTTTTAAACAATGATGGTATTGATAAAGAACTAGTACACAGGAGAAGACTCTTTAGAAATATATACAAGACTAAATATAAGTGTTATAAATTCAAACAATGGTAGTAAATATATTTTAGCACCAAAAAATATAAGTGACATTTTAACATAATAGCCAACCTAAATCCTCATAGCAATATCATAATATGTAGGAAATTATAAGATCAAATATGGTGGAATTAGTGTGTCTACAACATGCTGCAAAGTGTTTCTAGACATCTTAGATTTCCTACAATTGAATAATTTCTAGTTTCTAGTTTCTAGCACACATTTCAATCCTAATAGATCTACACATGTGGTATACCCCTGGAAGCCTCTTAACATAGTCATTGAACAATATACATTTTTTAATTTATAATACTAGAATTGAGATGAATAAAATTTATTTTATGTCTTTCTAAATAAAGAGGGAGAGAGGGGTATTGATAAAGAACTAGTACAAAGAAGAAGTATCTTTAGAAATATATACAAGACTAAATATAAGTATGTAAATAGAATATCCAAATCAATAAATTCATACATTTGTATAAAGAGAATACTTACACTATGATGAAGGACAAAAAAAACATACTCTAGGGAGAGAGAGAGGGAAGGGGAGAGACGTGTTGGTGGAATGTGGGACATAGGGACCCAAAAACACTTGAATCAACAAAATTGTATCTATGATATTTTAATAGGTAGGAGCAGCGAGGATGAGGAAAAATGAGTCATGATCAACTTGTAGATGCAAAAGCAATATTTGGAAGTGTTGAAATTGTAGCACAACAATAGACAACTAAAATTAACCACTTAGTTAAAGGAAGTAAAATATAAGAAGAAGAAATTATCATCAAAATAAAAGGATCTTAAGGCTATTGAGAGAGAGATGCTATCTAAAAGACATGAATTTGAGAAAATAAAGACAACAATGGAAGGTGTTGCTTATGAAGGACAGATGGAGACATTAGAAAAATAGAATTTACAAGAATTTGAGGTAGTTTAGAGTTGAAGGTTGATATCAAGCACCTCGAGGCTCAAGTAGGAAATGTTCAATTTACTTATAATAATATTCTAAAGCATTTTGATAGATCAAAAATTAAAGGTGTTGTTACACAACTCACAAAATTTTAAACTACATTAATGGTAATTTTTTAAGGTTCCTTTCATTATACTCATGATTTGTAAATAACAAAAGGTTTTAATTACATTAATACTATTTTCAAAAATTCCAGGTTGGAAAACACTGGGTGTTATGAAACCTGAAACCCACATATTGTTTAGAAAACCCTCTACACATAACAACCCAATTGTTTAGTCACCTCTCAAGTCAATTTGGTTAGTATTTTGTATCCCCAACTTGTAACTCCTCCCCAAGCTCTCCACCCTTGAGCTTTAAACAAGCACAATGAAATAAATCACAACCCAATTTGGTTAGTTTTATCTATACATAGCTCTCCCACCCTACCACTTCCTATAAGAAATAATTTTAAAGAACATGAAGATAAAATAGAAGCTATGAAATATTAAAGAAGAAAGTGATAGAGCAACTAGGTCAATTTGATTAGTTTTAGTGCAATAGAAAGTACATAAGGAGCTCATGGTGAAGATGAATGCAATATAAAAATTAATAAACTCAAATAAAGTAAGTTATTGGATTGATAGAACTAACTACTAGATATGTACTCATCATGGTTGAAGGTACTCTCATTGGTCCTCATCTCTTACCTATCTACATGTGCTCCCTGGTTTGCCAAATATGAAATGTATTTTCAATTTTCTTATTCAATTCATTTTATTTTGTGTCAAATAAATATATGAAGATCCCTATCACTCCATCAAAAATCATGTGATAAAATTATAATTTTATGTAAATTTCAAATATTGGAGATATAATTAGATCGTTTAGTACTGATAAATTACCATAAATATGTTACAACCAATAGGATAGAATTAGAATTTTAATCCTACAAAAAAATAATAACATTTGATATAAAAATGATAAAAAACTATATAGTAATAATTTTATAAATGGGAAATGGTATGGAAACAAAAAAAAATTAATATCTTAGACTTAGTAGGAGGGGGAGATCTAATGGTGGATTATGGGACATAGGCACCCAAATTGGATTTATAGCATCAAGGAGGGATAGGGATAATGTTTTTGGGATAGTATAATGGAGGGGGATGGTGACAAATGGTTTGGAAGAATGATAACACATAATGTATTGACTTAAGAGATTATTCCTTCTCTTGAGAAGTTGAAATAGAAAAGGAATATGAAGAAGTAGACCAAAGAGAATGAGATAGATAGTGTATTGACTGAAGAGATTCTTCCCACTCTTGAGAAGTTGAGGAAGGTGCATGTGCAGTATGTGCAATGGACAAATAGAAATGTAAAAGTGGATAAAGTCAAGAGGTTTTGCATTGCATATGAATGTCTACAAGTAAAGAATGTGAGAGATGATACTATCAGTGGAGTTGAACAAATGAACTGAAAGATTCTTGAACTTAAGAATTCCATGGAACAAATACAATTGGAAATAGATGACAAGAAAAAGGAAAAATCAGATCTAAGTGCAAAAAAGGAGAACCAGTTGGGTGGAGACATTAAAGTCTTATGTAAAAAGGTAGAAAAGTCTAGTAAAGAACTTTTAAAAGAAAAATCTACATTCTCTAATCGTAAAGACACTCTCAAAGCTAAGAAAAATGTGGCTACAAAGCTATATAGAAGTATTCAAGACATTGAAAACTCTATCAAAGAAAGGGATGTTTCTAGATCCTAAGGGTTGATGAGGGAGCAATTGATCTAAAGATTCAAGTAAAAGATATGAAAAAAAAAGTTAGAAGATCATGACAATGAATAGTAGGGTGTGTTAACAGGTAAGAGCAATGGAGATGAGGAAATTTTTTTGTTGCATCTTTTCCTCAATCTATCTACCTACCTCTCCCTCTATTCCTTCAACCTTACCTCTCTCTACCTACCTCTCCATGTCTCCCTTATTTCCTCTCTCTCCCTTTATCTAATTTTTCCTTTTCCTTATCATATAAAACAAAATTTGTCACCACTCCCTATCTCCCTCCTCTTCCTCCTCTCCCCCCCTCTATCCCTCCACCCTACCACTCCCTATCTCCCTCCTTTCCTCTTTATCTCCCTCCATCTCTCCCTCACACATACACACACAACCTCTCTCCACCTACCCCTCCCTCCCTAACTATCTCTATACCTATCCCTCCCAACCTACCACTCCCTATATCCCTCTATTCCATTTTCTTTGGAAACATTCAAATACTCTATTTCCTTCTATTCCACATCTAAAATATGATCATATGAAGGTTGTTTCACTACATCTACCATATCATCCTCCCTATATCTAATATTCATCTATTTTTTTATTTCATTATGAACTACAACTTCCTCTTTGTTCAATTTATTCATTATAAGGTCTTTCAACACCATCTTTGTGTCTCTCTTTGGGTTAATCCATTGTCATTGTTGCATAAATCTATTAGGTTAAACCTTAAATCCTAAAACCTAAATTGAACATCTATCATCATTGCATTAATCCATTGCATGAAAGTATAAATGATTAATGTTATCCATATTTACACTATAATTAATTAATTCAATAATTGAAGAAGGATCACTTTTACCATGTAATTGATGCAATCATTGTAATTAATCATTCAAAATTTTCGTGAAATGTGGTTATAAGGTATGTGGATAAGAGTTTGAAATATTCAAAAGCCTTATATAGAGGCTATGAATTATTAAATCTATAAATCCATTTTGGTGCCAATCTCCCACAAACCACCATTACATATCCCCCTCCTACTAAGTCCATTTTGGGTCCTTCTATCACTCCCACCCTACAACTTCTAATCTCCCTCCTTCCCTCTTTCTCTCCCTCCCTCTATACCTCACAGCTACAACTTCCTATCTCCCTCCTTCCCCCTCTCTCTCCCTCACAAACACACACACAAGCTCTCTCCACCTACCCCTCCTTCCCTCTCTCCCTAACTCTCTTTATACCTACCCCTCCCACCCTACTAGTCCCTATCTCCCTCCTTCCCTCTATCCCTCCAACCCTACCACTCTCTATACCTATCCCTCTCTCTTTCCTTCCCTCCTTCTATCCCTCCTACCCTACCACTTCCTATCTCCCTTCTCATCCCCTCTCTCCCTCCCTCTCTACCTAAATCTCTTTATACCTACCTCACCTACCCTACCTCTCTCTATAATGGAAATGCAGAATTGGAGGTAGAAGATACTATAATGTATGAAATGAAAAAGGAATCCACTCTAAAAAAACTTAAAAAGAAGTAGACCAAAGTGAATTAGATAGATAATTCATTATCTAAAGAGATTCTTCCTTCTCTTGAGAAGTTGAGGAATGTGTGTGTGCAGTATGTGAAATGGGAAAACACAAATTAAAAAGTGGATAAAGTCAAGAGGTTTTGTATTACATATTAATTTTTGCAAGAAAATAAAATGAGAGATGATACTATAAGTGGATTTGAACAAATGAAGTCAAATATTCTTGAACTTAAGAATTCCATGGAATAAATACAATTGGAAATACTTCTATCTATCTCTCATCTCTCACTATCCCTCCTAACCTTCCTCTCCCTCTATTTTTCCCTCTTTACCCCATCTCTCTTTCCATCTACCCCTACCTTTATTGTTCACTCCCTCGTTCCCTATCTCCCTTACCAATTTTGAGTGATATGATTGTCCCTATTTCTCCCATCTCTCTCTTACCAAATTTATCATAATTTTGTAACTCAAATGATAATCGGATAGGAGTACCCCTCTAGATTCTTCTCACTCTTTTTACATCTATTACACAACCATTATGAGGATAGGGATAGAGGAAATTATTAGCATATAAAGGTTAGCATATTTTTTAAGTAGAGTAGTCAAGATGATGAAGAGGATGATGGGTCTAACAATAACCACATTATTGCCCATTGCACATAGTGCGCATGCTTACCTCCAATTCTACATTTCCATTTTCCCATTGCAGGTAATGCACATGCTCCATCCTCAACTTCGCAAGAGAAGGAATAATCTATTAAGTGCAAGAAATTATTTTGAATTATAACGTAATGTCCAACAAGCATTTGTATGTAGAAAATGAAATGGAAAGATTCTTAAAACTAGAGGTAGCAGGTACTATAATGTATGAAATGAAAAAGGAATCCGCTCTAAAAACACTTAAAAAGAAGCATCTACCAAAGTGAATTAGATCATAAAATTTGTGCAAGCCAAGAAAGTGAGAGATGATTCTATAAGTGGATTTGAACAAATGAAGTCAAAAATTCTTGAACTTAACAATTCCATGGAACAAATACAATTGGAAATAATTCTCTCTATCTCTCATCTCTCACTATCCCTCCGAATGTGATGAAATGAACTTTCAAAATTTACCACAACTATTACTTAGAGTAAAAATTGTGTTTCAATTTCCTCATATGATGGAAAAAGAAATACAGAAAATAACTGTAGGTTGGAAAACATAGTGGATTGTGAGTGATTGCATTCTTCTTTTTCTAAGTTCAAGGGTGGAGAGCTTGAGGAGGATTTCTAGGTGGGTGATACATAAAACTAATCAATTGGATTGTTATGTGTAGAGTGTTTTACAAAAATATGTGGGTTGCATGTTTCATAACACCTAGTGTTTTCCAACCTACAATTGTTTTAATGAAAACCTTTTCTTATTTAGAGAGTACAAATGTAATGAAAGGTACTTTAAAAGTTTTCCACAACTATTACTTAGAGTAAAAAATGTGTTTCAATTTCCTCATATGATGGAAAAATAAATTCACAAAATAATAATATGTTAGAAAACACAGTAAGTTGTGAGTGATTGCATTCTACTTGTTTTAATCTAAAAGGTGGACATCTTGGGGAGGATTTCTAGGTGGGGGATACACAAAACTAATCAAATTTACTTGAGGGATGACTAAATAATTGGGTTTTTTGTTTAGAGGGTTTCACAATAGTATGTGGGTTGCAAGATTCATATCACCCAGTGTTTTACAACCTACAATTGATGTAATGAAAAAAATTTCTTATTTAGAGAGTACAAATGTAATGAAAGGCACTATCAGAGTTTATAAAAACTATTACTTAGAGTAAAAATTTTGTTTCAGTTTCCTCATATGATGGAAAAATAAATGCATAAAATAATTGTAGGTTGGAAAACATAGTGGGTTGTCAGTGATTATACTATATATGTATAATTTTTGGCTGGAAAACAGTGGGTGTTATGAAACCTACAACCCATATTCTATTATAAAATGCTCTAACCTAACAACCCACTTGGGTAGTCACCCCTCAAGTCAATTTCGTTAGTTTTATGTGGGTTGCAAGATGAATATAAGCCCCTTAAACATTATGATTACGAGTCTATAAATTATTAGTCATAAATATTTTCCATGAATTATGAGTATATGAATTATTAGTACAACCATAAATGTGAAGCCGATAGACTAATTTTTAGAAAGGACTATGCAATGTAGAACTATGAATAACTACAATGAAGTAATGTTGTAAGTAGGGGATGTTATCATCCTAAATGTATGGTTGCACAACATAGAATACATGAAATTAATTTACAAGAATGTATTTGACCTCCTCCATTTGTTTTCTTATCTACAAATGAAAGCCTATAGACTAATTCCTTTATGTATTTAATGTGGTCCACAATTTTTTTTCTTTTCTGTAAATGCGCGGTATAATTACAGGTTGGAAAACACAAAGGGTTTGAGTATATGGTTTATGAAACTTGAAACCAATACATTATCTATCTCATTCACTTTGGTCTACATCTTTTGAACTATTTTTAGAGTAGATTCCTTTTTCATTTCATATATTCTAGTACTTGCACAAAATAATTGCATGCTAGAAAACACAATGTCGATTTCCATTATTTCATTTTACATGTTCAAAGTTAAATAGTGGAGAGTGTGGGGGGAGTTAAATTTTAGGGATACATAAAAAATAACCAAATTGATACAACATACATGGTGACTACTTTAAT